>VNJO01011099.1:0-18695 GCA_008042535.1 Drosophila tani | reverse complement strand
CCAACGCTGTCGATCTGCTGCTGAAGATTTTCGAGAACCTTCCTGGCCATCTCGATTTCCCGATGCAGTTCCTCCTTGGTTTTCATGCCACGATCCAGTTCTGTCCGGTTCAACTGCATTCGCCTCTCCAACTCTGCCTCCTCCGCATCTGCGTCCCTCATGTCTGGTTCCTCCTCCAACTGGTTGACCATTGGAGCACTTCCGCGGCTTTCAGATGGAACAGCACATAGTCGAGAAAACAGATCGGCTTTTGTCCCCTTCGTTGACAAATTCAGACATTCCAGCCATCTTTTCAGTTGAACCACTGTTACTTTATTAATGTCCAGATCCATTTTTCGTAGAATTACTTCGCAATTTTTTTTTTTTTTCTCGATCCCACTTCTGAGATTGTATCAGGATGTTTTTATTTTATGTATCTTCTTTTATTGTGTCTTTAGTTTAGTTTAGTGTAGTTTAACGTAGTTTAGATATAGTTTAACTTAGTTTGAATATATGTAGTTTAGACTTAGTTTATAACTCGTTTTTGTTCTTTTTGTCTCTATACACTTATTCGGTTGCGCTCTCGTTCTAAACTGATCTGCTGCTCGCAGGCAGCGCGCATTCAACCCCCGTTTTAGGCCCGAGAGGCGCTCTCTTGAGAGAGTAACATCTTTCTCAAGAGAGCGTAACTCATCGAATAGTGTGCCCAGATCATACTTATATTAACTGGCCTGCTACATATTATAATTGGATAAGACAATTTTGTATCAGACACTGATGAATTCAACCAGGTATCCGTAAAAACAAGAAAGTTTCCATCAAAAGAAACACTATTTGTATACACTTATTGAGTTTCCCCAATAAGCTGCGAACATTTTAATAGGTTAAAGGCCGAAGTTAGTTTTTTGAACCTATGGCGGCGGAGTTATAGGAAATTCTATTGCCATTTTTTGGTTTACTAACAAATTCATGAACAATTACGTGATCAGGCCAAATAGAAGGATGAAGAGCTCTATCAATAAGATTATCCTGGAGGGAGATCTTAAAGGATAAAAAATTACTCATCTGTTTGAAGTTAAATTTAGTGACAATGAAATCGGTGACAGATGCATTTAAACTGATGCTCCAGTGCGTTTTTAAATCGTTAGGTGTCTCGTCCGAATTTAATCTTGAGATAAAGATTGTTTTAGGAGGAGCGATTCCAAAAATTTTGTTCGGTTTCTGCAGCTTGATGCCTGATATGGGCTTAGCGTGGGCCTGGTTTAGAACATTTGCAAGGCGTGACAGATGTACGTTGCCACCGGAGTTGATCAGGGTTCACAACCAGAAACAGCAGATCCTATATCCATATTATTAGAAGTACCCTCCTGCGATATAGATTCATGGATCAGTGGTGACCTGGAATCAGTAGATCCAGAGGTAGCCATACAGGGGTTGTGCTTGGTTGTCGACTAGAAGTAGCAGATACTGAGTCCATAGTATTTATAGTAGCCGCCTGCGATATAGATTCTGGGAACAGTGGTGACCTGGATACAGTAGATCCAGGGGAAGCAACAGCAGCTTAATCAGAAGAGGTATAATCAGCAGCAGGCCTGAGCAGCAAGATAGGAAAAGAAAGGCCTGGAACTTGTAAGAACGCATTCGACGATGTGGGCTTAGGTGCTATTTTTATTGAGTCACTTAACAGTGTTCGGTCCTGAAAAATCAATTCCGACTTTCGAAAGCGACTTAGAAGGTCGTTAAATCCAGCGCGTAAGGACTGATACTCAAGATTCGTCTGTCTTGTGAAACTCATTATGTTCGTGTCTAGGCAGCTAGGGCATGTCCAATCCAGGCTTTTATTGTTTCTTATATTATCCAAAACTAGGGCAGCATTATGCCCAAAGCCTGCACACTTCGTGTGCGCAATGTTTTTGCACACCCAGCAATCAACTCCAGGCTGCTTAGGTGTTATTTTGCAATTGTTGGGATCAAGCGACGCAGCAGTCGGTCATTGTTTATGATTAGGCGATTAAGTGTTTTTATGTTTTAATGCGCAATTGGAAAGCAATAATAAGCGGAAACCAAAATAATAGCTCTGCTTAGTTAGAGCTTTTTATTCTTTTGGTGCGTATGAATATTCGCGACACAAAAAGATAACAAGTGCAACGAACGAAAGCAAACGAATGAGCAGCCAAACGAATGTACAATTGTTTGGCTGGTAATTATGTTTTGTGAATATTAAAGTCACTGTCTTTAATATCGATCGAAATTTTTTAGATTTATAGAGATCAATCGATCGCTTTTATGGCAGCTATATGATATAGTTGCCCGATCTTAAAAGAATTAATACAGTAATCCTAAAACCGTAAAAAACAGCTATATATCAAGTTATAATTTGTTTCCATTAATTTTCCGATCATTTCTATGGCAGCTATAAGATATAGCGTTTGATTTGCATGAAATTTTAAATGTATATGTCGAGGATTCGCTAGAATCGTCCCCTGCTTCAGGCTGCTCTTCGTGCTGGTCCGAACGGAAACGTTTTCTGGCGCGTAGCATCTTTTCAGTTTGGCTCTTCAAATACGAATGATCTCTCTTACTGCTTGCGTCCCTTTTGCCAGCGTCGCTCTCTATTTTGTTCTACTCTTGTTTTCGCATTCCAATACACGCACTTCTGAGAACTTTCCGTTATTCCTTTTTGATGCGGACACCGGAATCCATCTATCTCGCTCACACCAGTGCACAGACTAACGTTGACGACAGAAATTGTTGCCGCCATTTGAACAGCCGAAGGAACAGCACAGAAGCACATGAAAACGAATGGGAAGCAAAAGACAAACCAAAGCTAACAGTTGTTATAATTTGAATTGGCCAACTATTCTACGACAAGGCAAAATAACTATATATTCATTAATCAGAAGTCTTATAAGCTATTAATCTATGAATAACAAATCAAACTTAGCATTTCTCCTTTCTTAACATTTTTCCTTATTAACATTATTCTTTTAAATTCAAAAGTTATACAGAATTCTTAATTCTTAACTAGCAGATCGAACTTACACTTCCTCATACGTAAACAAAGGATAATACTTTCATTATTTTAAGCCTGAGATCCGGACTACCATTAATTGAAACAATATTCATTTTACATTTTCATTTGCTTCTCCAATAAGCAATCACATTGTTACACCGTCAATCATTATCTCTAACAATTTTCATTTTACTTAACAATTTAAGTCTTGACTCGACCAACCGGCCAACATAGCACACAGTTGTCTCGGCTATAAACAGATCAATTGACCAACCGGCCAACACATAGCACACAGTTGTCTTAACTGTAAACAGATCAATCTACGGGTTCTCATTTCAACCAACCGACCAACACAGCACACAGTTGTCATTTACATTTTCTTATTTCATAAATCATCGCAGCCATCACCGGCTCGATCAATATGACCGCCTCGTCAAGCTCCCTGGTAATCCCCTTCTCAGGTATTCTTCGTAAAAATTCGTGGGAATATTTGTAAGTTCGATTGCCCTTTAACGCTTTTAATTTATATCGATCACCTGGTAATAGCTCAACAACTAAAAACGGGCTTTTAAACTTGGGGTCTAGTTTTGTCTGATGTCGCTCCTCATTCTTGAGTAAGACATGATCCCCAACTTTATGCTTAATAATAGTGGCTTTATTCCGATCGAATCTTAATTTGTCATATTTGGAATTTTGTTCCATATTGTGCTTAGCTATATTTATGATTAGATTTACATCAACCACACTCTCGTTTTCAGCAACGGGTACAAGACCAAATGGTCTAGCTTCTTTTCCAACTAGTAACTCTATTGGACTAACTTTCGTTACCCTATTGGAAGTGCAATTAAGAGCCAGTTGAATTTCGTACAAAGCGTCCTTCCAAGATCCCTTGCCTGTTTCAACCGCAGTTAGCATAGATTTAAGAGTACTCATCACTCGTTCGACCTGGCCATTGGCCCGGCTGGCGCCAGTTGTAAAACTATCTTTTGTGCTGAGCAAAGTCACGAAACACAGTACTAGCAAAGCTACGTCCCTGATCAGCTATCAAACGGGAAGGAACCAACAAAATCGATACTAAAGACCTCACTGACTTGATGCAGCTTTTAGAGTCTAGTCTAGTGGTGTTAAACAAATGGACGAACTTAGAAAATGCATCTACTTGAACGATTATATATTCCTTTTGGTCATTTTTACCACAAAGCCCCCCTGTGATATCGATATGAACTGTATGAAACGGGACGCTCACTTTCGGAATGGGATGCAATTCAGCTTGTACCTTGCCAGTCGGAGGTTTAGATAACCTACAGGTAATGCAAATGTCAACGAATTTACGGACATAGTTGACATTTTGTCAAACCAATAGTACTCGTACATTTTTGCAAGGGTCTTTTCCCAACCGAGATACATAATTGCCTCGTGAACGTTGGTAACAGCAGACCACTTAAAGGGCTTTGGAATAATAGGAAGACAGTGAGTTTTCCCATGTCTTTGAATTTTCCTATATAGAGTACCACAACGTAACTCAAAGGTTTTCGCTATATCCTCAGGAAGTTCTCCATTGCACAATTTGGATACGATAGATGATGTTTCTTCATCTCTTTGCTGCTCTACCAGCAACCAGTTGTCGATAATCTCTGTCAAGTTTATACGCTTTCCAGTTATAAGTTTTGGATTTTTACGATCTTCCAACACTGGGTTTCGAGAGAGAACGTCTACATGAGCCATTCTGTCACCTCAATATCGAACTAACAAACCTGCATATACGACCACCACGTTTGCACTCTAGTGGTTAACTCGGCTTTGGTTTTGGAAGCTTTGCGCGAGTTACAATCCGTATACACCGTATATTGACGACCATGCAAGTAATGACGGAAATACTTCATAGAGACATATACTGCAAGCGTTTCCAACTAGTATGAGTAGTAGCGTGATTCGGCGGGAGAAGTCCTTTTGCTGAAATACTCGATACTCGAATACTGGGTCACAGACTGTGGGGGTGGCAGATCAGTCAATGCTTTTATTTTCCTTGGATTGGGTCTTAATTCACCTGCCTTAACTTCAAACCCCAATTATTCAACACAAGATTTAAGAAATGAGCATTTTGTGATACTAAAGGATAATCCAGCTTTAGTAGGGGTTCGCAAAACTACCTCAAGCCTTTTCAAAGCTTCATCTTCCATGTACGAATGAACAAGTTCACCTAAAGCACAATTAATAGCTCGTTGAAACACGGAAGGGGCATTATTTAACCCAAAAGGCATGGTAACAAACTCATACTGTCTGTCCGGAGTAACGAACGCTGTTCATTCGATCGAATTCGGGTGAATTGGGATTTGGTGAAATCCGCTTCCCATATCTATGCAGGTGAAAAACTAAGCACCACTTAGCCTACCTATCTGATCCGAAATAAGTCTCAACGGATACTTGTCAGAAATAATGTTCGAATTCAGTTCCCTATAATCAAAGCAGAGACGGCTAGTTCCATTTTCTTCCTAACAAGAATCATTGGGCTTGCGAAGGGATAGGAACTTGGTCCTATAATGTTCGCATCCAACAGCTGTTTAATAGACATTCGATGTCATTCATGCAGATCACAGCTGCATCGATTTGTTACAGATCTATGTACATATGTATGTATGTAAATATATAAACGTGTTCATGTTTGATAAGCATGGAAACTAATTTGAAGTAATGATCACAAATCAAAACATTAGCCAATATCTGTAGGGTGCTCAAAACTGTATTACTACCAATACCCCTTAAAATTACTACGTTATTTATTCTAGGTCCAAACAGCTTTAGCGAGACGGCTTCCTTGATAAGCGAGCACTCGGCTCCTGAGTCAAAGCAAAATTGGAACGACTCACCAAATTTTTGAAAAGTTTCAAGCGGCTCAAGTTCAGTACACAGGTTGACCTCTTTAACGTTATCCCTCTTGACCAGCATTAAGCGCTCTTGACGATCCGGGTACACAGTAGCCACATGCTCTTCCTTTTTAACGTTGATTAGCTGATTGACTATGTCGTGGGGGCACACCAGACGAGCGACACTCCGCCTTCTTGTGACCCTCTTTTTCGCATTTGTAACATCTGCTATTGAAGAATGGTCTTGTTTTCTTATTAGCAGTGGCCGACAAGACGTCGCCAGTACAACGGCTCGTTCCAGCATCAAAAGAAAAGGCTTTCAACTCCTGTTGCATCTCGTTCCGAGAATTGACTTCTGTAGTAAAAGCCAAACGTCGCAATCACTTGTCCAATCCGGCCATGTGTGCTACCGTCAGGGATTTCCACCTGGACATTAAGGATGTTACAACTCTGCTTCCATACAGCGACATAGATTCTCCCTCTGTTGGGCGACCAATCAGCAGATTCAACATAGTTGCAGCCAAGGTCTCATTTCCGGCGAAATACTGCAAAAACAGTTCCCGGAACTGCGTCCATGTGATCCCAGGGTAGACCGTTTGTGCAAGCCAAAGAGACGCGCTTCCTTCCAAGGACCGACCAAGACCTTGCACGATCAGGATTAAAGTTCGGCAATACAACGGTAACTACGTCATTCGGGGCTCGCTGTACTGCTTATATAAGTTCCGAGAAAGTGCGATTTTGTGATTCCAAAAGCAGCTTCAGATTATTTTCGCTTTCGGTTTGAGGCCTGGGCAATCCTACTTCTGATGTCGAGGATTCACTAGAATTGTCCTCCGCTTCAGGCTGCTCTTCGTGCTGGTCCAAACGGAAACGTTTTCTGGCGCGTGGCATGATCTTCTCGGTTTGGCTCTTCAAAAACGAATGATCTCTCTTACTGCTTGCGTCCCCTTTGCTAGCGTCCCTTTCTGCTCTTGTGTCGCTCTCTACTCTACTCTCGCTCTCACATTCGAATACACATACTGTTGAGAACGTTCCGTTATTCCTTTTTGATGCGGGCACCTGCATCTTTCTGTCTCGCTTACACCAGTGCACAGAGTAACGTTGACGACAGAAACTGCTATCTCCGTTCGAAACAGCCGAAGGAACAGCACAGTAGCACATGAAAACGAATGGGAAGCGAAAGACAAACCAAAGCTAACAGTTTTTATAATTTGAATTGGCCAACTAATCTACGACATATATGATTCTCTGGCTATCGAATTGTGTCATTGGCTCTGGGGGCTGTAATTTTGTGGCGCTGGGGTTCCGGCCTGATTCACAGTGCCTCTTTCGTGTGAATATGTTCTCGTCCGCATATCCAACGGTATAATCTTGGTAGGTTTCAGCATTCTTGTCTTCAATATCCTGGCAGAGGTTGTTTGTGTTAAAAGCTCCAGCCATGTTGTAGTTTCCTGTGGTTCTTCTTTGTATAAACTCTTGCATTCGCAGTGGTTGTTTTGGCTCTGGCTTTTGTTCTTCGCTTAGTGTAGTGTCGAGCTTTATCTTTCTCAATTCTCTAGCGTACTCCTTGGCTGGTTCGCCTCTATACTGGCGGCTTTTCATGATTTGTTCAAGGGCTCTTTCCTGGTAGTCCGCTGGTACGTAGTACAGGGTCTCGCCGTCGTGAGTGTGTCGCTCCGTAAGCTTCGTTTGGCTTCGGTTCGCAGTGTAACGGCTTCGTGTCGCTTCGGATCAGCTCCGTGTGGCTTCGGGAGGCTTCGTATGGGCTCCTTGTGGCTTCGGGTGGCTTCGATTGGCTCCTAGTGGCTTTGGGTCGCTTCGTGAGCCGTCGTGTCGACGTCGGGTTGCTTCGTGACCCTTCAAATCGGCGTCGGTTTCCTTAGTGGGCCTTCATGATGACGTTGGGTTGCTTCGCGAGCCTTCGTGTCGGTGTCCGGTCGCGTCATGTTTTGGTCGGTCGGGTTTAGTGGTTCTTTAAGGCGTGTTAGTATTGTATGTCTCTTTTCCGTGTCGTTTCCGGGTCGGAAGCCGGGAACGTGACTTCTGGAGGGAATCACTGAGATGGGTCTGGTTATGAAAATCACAACCGGGCTCAGTGATCACGAACGGACCTAGGTTTGATTATGAAAACCACAACCGGGTGCCGATGATTCTTTCCAGGTCGTGAGCCGATTACGGAAGCCGAACTCTACGGATCTACCACTACTTCCACCACGACTAGCTACACTCACCTGCTTGTTGGCTGCTGACTTGATCTGATTCCGAAAACCACGACCGGTCCTGTTCCTCGTCGGAACGTAGGTGAATCTGACTGAGCTGGGGCGCTGCTTATATAGGTGTGCCCGCATCATCCCAATGGAAATTTTGATCTCGATAACCTGATATCGATTAGTGTGACCGAATGCTGCTTGATAAGTGTGCGCGTGTCTGAACTTCTGGCAATAAAAGTCAGTTTGGGTGGGATGTTTCATGTTTTATTGTGTTCTTTGTTATTGTTCTGGTTGTGGTTTGTTATTATTTCGATATGTTTGCGACGTTCGGATCGTCACACTTGTTTATATTCTTTTTGGTTGATCCTTGATCCTATAGTCGTTGTCTGATTTGTTATTCCGTGTATTTTTGTTTCGGGTAATAGGTTCCTCGCATGTCTCTGGCTGAGTTCTATCAGTCGTTTTGTTCTTTCTGCATCGTGGTCCCCATTTTTGATGAAGTCTGATAGTTGTCGTCTAAGATCTTCCGATAGTATCTCTGGTTCCATTCCGAATTCCCTCACATATGTTTCCAGTTAACCCTTGGTTATGTAGCTCACCCATCCCCAGATCAATTTTGCTGATGTTGACATCTTACGGTTTTGTTCTTTGGAGCGTTAAGGTTTCTTTGGACTTTGGGCGCCACTAGGTAGCTAGCTTCGTAACAGAAATTTATAGGTCCAGGCCCCTCAACCGTGCTCCAAATCCTAAAGAAAGAGTGAAGAAGAAGTGTATTTTTTTCAAGTGCTTTGTTTAAATTGTGTGTGTGTTCGTGTTTTGTACTTCCTGTGGAGACAGAGAATCTGCGAAGAACGCCGCAGTTGGGCCGCTGTGATCGGCCTGGAGCACATCCGTGATACCCTGCGATCGCCTGAAGTGCCGTTTGACCCGAAGATGATCCGCTGATATGATATCGCTTCGGGTCAATCGAGAAGACGTACGCCTGGAGTGATCCGCTATCGCTATCACATATGCCCGCACCGTGATAACTCTAATCGGTGTCCGAACGGCTCGAACCTAGTGTGATACCTCGTTCGTCTTATATACCCTGTGTCTCGCCGAGTCAATTTCCAGAGCCACTCTGCTACCATGTGCCCGTCAAGGCCGACTAGCATGAGCCAGACCTTGGATCCCGTGTTACTCTTTTATACCCTTGCAGGGTATTATCATTTTGATCAGAAGTTTAAAACGCAGTGAAGGAAGCATCTCCGACCCAATAAAGTACGAGGTGTATTCAAAAAGTATCGCAAATTGTGTGTTTTTTCAAAAATTATTTGTTTATTTATGAATATCTATTTTGTCCCCTTCAAAGTAATAACAATCTTAGAAGCACTTCAAAATATCTTCTTTTTTCAGCTCCTTCTTTGATGTCGTCTTTATCTCGTCAATCGTAGCGTAACGTCGTCCTTTCATGCGCTTCTTCAGTTTAGGGAACAAGAAAAAGTCACAGGGGCCAGATCTGGGGAATACGTTATCTGCGGCATCATTAGTGTGTTGTTTTTGGCCAAAAAGTCGCGCACAAGAAACGATGTGTGAACAGGGGCGTTATCGTGGTGCAAAAGCCAATTTTTGTTCTTCCACAAATCCGGGCGTTTCTGGCGGATTGCTTCTCGCATATTCCTTATTGTGGCAAGAACTCACACCCTGCAATCGAAGAAAACTGTCAGCAAAACTTTCACATTCGTCCGCACTTGGCGCGCTTTTTTCGGTCTTGGTTTGTGCGGCAGCTTCCATTGAGATGATTGAGCTTTGGTTTTCACGTCATAACCATAAACCCACGATTCGTCACCAGTTATGAACTTTTGGAGCAAATTTGGTTCGTCAGTGACAGAGTCAAACATCTCATTAGCAATGTTCATGCGATGCTGGTTTTGGTCGCAATCGAGCAATTTTGGTACGAATTTCGCGGCGACCCGTCTCATGTCCAAATCATTGAACAAAATCGAATGGCACGAGCCAATCAATATGTTTAGGTCCTCAGCAACTTCTCTAACGGTGATTCGACGATTGGCCAATACCATTTTCTCCACTTCATTCATTTTTTCGTCTGTTGTTGAAGTGCTCGGGCGTCCGGCACGCTCTTCGTCGTTCACATCTTCTCAGCCTTCTAAGAACATTTTGTACCACCGATAAACGTTGCTTCGGTCCAAGGTAGCTCTCCGTATGCCACAGTCAACATTCGGAATGGATCCGAGCACTTAATTTCGTTTTTCACACAAAATTTGATACAGGTTCTTTGATCCATTTTTTTGAATAAGTAAAAATCGAAGACGATCCAAAACACGTGCAAGTAAAGCAGCTGTCAACAATTAAGTGAACATTCAAAAGACCGTGCTTGTCGACATAAGACATGAGTACTAACATAACGCCACAAAAAAATCGAAATTCGAATATACGTAACCCACGAAAATTCAAAATTCGCGATACTTTTTGAACACACATCGTACCGACTTCGGCTTACCAAAGTTAGCATAGTTTTTTTTAAGCTTTGCTGTTACCTATTGTAAATTTCCCTATTCGAGACTAACAATAGGTGTAACAAATCTTATATTAATAACCTTACTAACAGTCATATGGTTGGCACAGAATTATTGCTGGGTTGGAAGGTCGTTTCGTTGTAGGCGGGTTCTGCTGGAAGGTCGCTTTTTATTTGTCTTTTTCATCTTTTACTGCAATAATGCCGAGATCCCGTGTCCCTGTGTGCTTGAGAGTGGAGTTGTAAGGCAGGACCTTGTAGTCCAGACGCGATCGGGCGTTTAAAATCCAGTGGAGGCTGCTGGTTTTTAGATTTAGATGTAGTTCCTTGCACTCTATGTGTATTCGCCAGGTTATTCTTTAGTTACTTCGTTGACTTGGGGAATATGTGTACTGTCCAACGTTATGTGTTTACATTTTTGTTCGTTTATTTTAATACGACAGTCAGATACCCACTGCTCATCCTGTAACAACCTGGATAATGAAAGAAGTTTACAGAACGCAGGCATGTTAAGCGTTCTCAGGACCAAGATTGGAATCGCGGATGGGATCCTATTATACCGTAGCTCTTTCGGGGTGGGGTGGGTTAATTGTGATGCATCATCGACTCTCATTACATAATTAAATTAAGAATCCTTAATATGGCTAAAAATAGTTGGATCAAAGGATCGGTAATCAAATCTTTGTAGGCAAGCTAAATTAATATCAACGAGAAAGAAAGCTAACTTCGGTAAACCGAGGTTGGTATACCCTTGCAGTCTGCAATTGGATAATTGGAAATCAAACCATTTTAGTAATGTTGAAAAAACATCGAATTTTTTAAATTTTACATTTTACATGTAGAATTTTACATTATCATATAAAGGGACCGATCGCTTCTATGGCAGCTATATGATATAGTGGTCCGATCTTAATGAAATTAAAACCGTAATTCTAGAACCATAAAAAGCTGCTATATCTCAAAATTTATACAAATTCGTTTAAAAACAGAGACGTTAATTTTTTTTTTACATTAATTTCGGTATCATTCCTATGGCAGCTATAGGATATAGTAGTCCGATTTCGGTCGTTCCGACATATATACTGCGTGCTAAAGAAATAACAGTATGCTGAAAATTTCAGCTCGATAGCTCAAAAACTGAGGGACTAGTTCGCGTAGAAACCGACAGACGGACAGACAGACGGACAGACGGACAGACAGACGGACATGGCTAGATCGACTCGGCTGGTGATGCTGATCAAGAATATATATACTTTATGGGGTCGGAGATGCCTCCTTCACTGCGTTGCAAACATCTGGTCAAAATTATAATACCCTCTGCAAGGGTATAAAAATAGGGAGAAGACTTTTATTCAGGCCGCGATAATTAACTGATGCGGGATCTTTGTTGTTATGTGACCCACGCTGTCGTTACCCTTCCCTACCTTTTATCTCCGATAGTACATTTTTGAAGATCCCCTAAAACGGACCTTAACTATATGTTAAGTTTCCATGTAAGTCGCAATTATAAGATATTAACGTTTCATGTATATTCAAAATATAGATATAAATTCATTTTGTTTAAGGCCTATATGCTGTTTTGGTACGCTTCGGTACATATTGTATTCTAAGTATAACTTTGCTTTTATATGACTAAGTACTATATAAATTTATATCTTGAGGGGTTTCCTATACATTTCTTGTTATGTGTTATATATATGCATCTTATTACACTATAAAGCCCATTAAGGGATTATTATAATTTATTAATCAAAAGCTACACCAAAAGATTTTTAATTTGTAAATTTTTATGCGAAATATGTGTAAGTTAATAAGAGCTTATTGTTATTCATATTAAACTAGATAAAGTTTAATTTAAAAGTTTACATTTTTATTTTTATTTTATTTGATTTTGGTTTTAAGCGCTTTTGTGAAATTTTAATTTTTAATTGATATATATTTGTTAGTAAGGGGTTCTAGCTAACTCGAGGTCTAATCGGTTTAACGTCTCATACGGTAGTCAAGACTCGACTATATGCAAAGATCACCCACAGATCTTTATTGTAAAGCGGGTTACCAGACGCGTTTCGATCGATACCATTCCGATCTCGACAGTGGCTTTGCTCTACGACGAACCTACGAACAACTTTGGCATGCATGAAAATTTTAGAATGAGAAGTTTTCTAGATATTTTGAGATATTTAGAGACCAATTTAACCTCGGAATCGAGTTCTCTTCACTACAGTGAAGCTTCGCACTTAAATCCTTGTCAAAGGCTAGATTCTTGCACGCGCCGGGTCAGTTTCCCCGGATTGGCAGAACTGGTCCCCAGATATATAGTCGGGAAAACAATGAATGCCTTCTGGAGGTTGTACTTTAGCGGCAACGGGATGAGGGCGCCTTGCGTGAAGTTTTTCCGGCCCTTCTGCGTCTCACAGCCCTTCCTAGTATGACTTTTCCCAAAGACAGCGGATTACAGCCAGATACTGGAGAACCCGAAATGTTTTTGTAACAAAGGAACATACGGAATTGTTCCAATTTTTCTTAAACTGCACCGGAATATTCTATGGCTTTCCTACCTTTTTACTTTTCCAAAGTGATCGCAGGTTTTTTATATGGTTTTTAGCCCACATGTTCCCATGTGCGCGTTGGACCAACTTTTCCGGCTTGTAATCCAGAAAAAATATTGGACCATGTCGCATTGAAGGGTATATATACTCTCTTTTTTTGGCGTTCCGAATACTGGGATTGATTATTACGGACTAGCAAAGGAGAGCGATTAAAGCTCGAAGCGGCTTTATATACACGCTTTAACCTTTTTTTTCTTCTTGACGACCATGAAGTTTGCTGCACTTCGGTCTGCCTAAAGAAAGCTTACGAAGTACGATGAGCTCGTAATCGCGGCAACACAATTTTAACATCGCAGGTGACAAAAAGTCACTAAAATAGCGGTTTAAAGTAAACAAATCGATTTTTTTTTTTTATTTATTACAAACTACAATGAGGTGATTTGCTAGTTGGGTTGTTGCTCGGGTTGGGCACCTAGACTTAGGATCGCTTCCATGTGGAACTCCAGCTTCAATAATGTAGTTGTTAGATGTTGTTGCGTTGCATCTCACTGCGAAGACTCTGTTGTAAAGATACGATTCAAATAGCTTATGAGTGTATGCAAGTGTCTTTTGATTTTTGCATGAGGCCATTTAGCCAAACTCGATCGAAAGCCTGAGATACATCAAGAAATGTCTTGTTCGGTTTCAGTGCCCCGATGACTTTTGAGATCTCATTCAGCTGAAACAATGCTGGAAAAGACATAGTTTCAGATTAGATTTGTGGTAGAAAAAACGAACTAGTGACGCTTCGGAAATGTGAAGCAAATATTTCGGCTCTATCTTCGTCGTTGAGGGCCCAGCTACCTGATGATTTTCTTATCGGGATGACTGTTTCGATTGGAGAGCTTAGTTTTGAGTGAGTCCTCCACAAAGGATGCTTTGTACTGGTTGGCGAAAGTTTTCCGATGTACCGTAGTTTAGACCATAAGACGTTGTTTTGAAGAATGCGATCTGTTGGTTTGTCAAGCACGTCGCAGACGCCTCTTTTCCTGAACAAGCTGTTTAATTCGTAGATTTGATTTGAATTTGTTGGTGTGTACCAGAGAACGGCTTCTGTTGAGCGTAAAAACATTCATACACGAACAGTAGCTGAACAAACAGCCCATTCGGATCAAGCGCTCAAGCCGACGCACAGTAGCGCCTCTCGAACAAAAGCCGTTGCTAAAATCAAAAAAGGCGTAGTCGCAAAAACGATTTAAACCATACTTATTCGACAGGAAATTTCCCATCGATTCAGAATTTCCAATAAAATCAATTTTAAGATTTTTTTTGTAGAAGATATGAGCCTTCAAAGTCGAACTTTGTTTCCATTTTTGCATCATACAAAAAAAAAGGGGAAATTGGTTGACTTTCAGGTAATATTACACAAAAAATAGATTACCTAACCTCATGATTTTTACTTTAAATAACAGATACATTCATAAACTGTAAACTGACCCAAAAAAAATCAGAATTGGGTTTGGGCTTGTACAGGTAAATCGCTACCTGCCAGGGGTCAATTTTTTTCACTTTTTTCTGGCTAAAGTAGTCTATATCTTTTTTGGCACGGCTCGGCACTCATACACACTACATACAAAACCTTCGTTGATCTTTTCTGGACCAGAATCAACTTACATCTGCTGCAGCACGCTGCAGCTGCGGAAATGCAATGCAATAAACTAAAACAACTCAGGGTAAAATATACCAAAATACCGATTCAAGGTAATACATACAAAAAAATATACTAGAAAATATACTTAAAAAAAAAAAAAATTAAAGAAAAAAAAATGTTAAATATTTCTTTTAAGTTTTCAAATTATTTTTATTTAAGCAAATACATAAAAATAAAGATAAAAAATTAAATAAAAAATGTTTTTAAAAAATTGTTTTCATTGAATAAAATAGATTTTTTCACTTTGATACCCTATAAAAAGGCGAATGGGTGGGCGTGGCATATTGTCCAATACATATACAAATTTTACAACATTTACCTGTAAAATGCCGTTTAAATTATTTGATTATCTTATTTGGTTCAAAAGTTACGATTTTAGCAACGCAAAATGAGAAAAGGCGCTACTGTGCGACGTTCACATACATGTGTTCACCGTTGAGTTAAATTCACTGAACTGTAGTGAATTTGTTTTGCTTGCTGAGTTTATTCCTGCTCGTACTCCACCGCTCTCCAAGGCCGTTCGCTCTATCGGCTCAACACGATCATTGTTAAGCCGAAAGAAAACACTGAAAAGAACAAACTCAATGCGGGTGAGTAAACTCAAGGCGTATGAATAAACTCATTGAGTTTGAACATGTCCGCAGTCAGCAGCGCTGCCTCTGCACTGCTGATGACTGTGAAGAAGAACGGAAAATGATCAAAATACGAAATTTCACAACAAATATATTTATTTTGAAATATTTCTTCATATTTATATTAACTTATATATAGAGAAAACACATTTATATTTTCTTCATACTTAATATTATTAAATATTAATATAATTATGGCAAAGCCAGAAGGAACAGATTTATATTTTTTTCATATTTAATATTATTAAATATTAAAATAATTATGGCAAAGCCAGAAGGAACACATTTATATTTTCTTATTATTATTATCGTTCTAATTTTTAGAACTTTTTCAATATGATTTTTGGGTGAAGTCGGTCTTTTTTCAGTAATTACGCTTCGAGCTAAAGAAAATTCGCGTTCTGCAGCTGCACTACTAGCCAATTTGGAAAGTTCTGGATAAGTTTTATCATTATTTTTCCACCATTGCAATACGTTGAAGCCATCTGTAATTTTCACATTTTCCTTGCAATAGCTTTCCATCTCTTCTGGAGGTGTTTCCGTCGCATTGAATGTTGACTTTTTCAATAATTTCGGGGAAAAAAAGTAAGTATCTTTTCGCTTATTAGCAGTGAGGATTGATGCACCCAGAGAGTCAGCTGAAAAGCTGCCTTCAAATGAAACTTGTGATGCTGTATCCGAAGAAATTGGTGTACATGGACTTGCTGGAACAGAAGCCGATGGTGATGGATTGATGTCCAAGTTCATTTGTAAAATACAAAGTTGTTTAACGTCGTTTTCGTCATTTGGTTGCATGTGCAAAGCAGGCGGATATAAAAAAAATTCAGCCGCTGTTTGGAATCCAAATTCGATCATCATTATAAATTATGTTTTCTTTTAACTGCATTATAGCAGGTACATCTGCTGCTTGGACCTCACATAAGTTCCTCATTTTATTAATAGATGGTACGACGAAACATAGCGAGGGTGAACTGCATAGCTGTAGTTTCTTAAATATGACTTCAAAATTACTGCATAGGTCTACTGACTGTTGCAGGGTTGATACGCTTATTAGCAACAATCGTTGGCCTTCTTGCTTTTCTTTGAGAATTCATTGATGTCAAACCAATTGTCTACAATTGACTTGAACATTGGAAAGTTCGATTTCCAGCGTGTCGGACAATAATTTTTTAACGAAGTTTGTAGTTGATGCTGTAACCAAGCTTTTTTAAAATATTTAACAATTTTCTTACACTTTTCAACAAGCTCGATTATTTCCAAGGATTCTTTGAATGCTTTTAAAATGTTTGAGCGCCTGTCTTTTGTTACAGACATTATGAATGCCGAATTCGGAAAACAATGTGTGTAATTTATTTGAGATGTTAGCAGCCGTTGAATGTTGGAAATCCATTGATTTCAATCCCAAAATTAAACCGAATAGGTTTAAATCCTTTTCATAATGCAAAGTGTCTCCTAAAAAGTTCCTATGCACGTAATTGTCCGTCCACAAGTCAATTGTTGCACTTGCTCCACCAATATTAGCAATGTTGTTGAATCTGGCAGCATGTCATCTAAGTCTACATAGTATGGTAGGGTATTTAATTTTTTTTCGCCATTTTATTTTTTATATTTATTTATAAATGCCCAACATCTTAAGAATATAATGTTCGAATTTGACATCGATCAGAGCAAAAATAACGGGTAGTTGAACGGAGGTCACTCTATGTTCGATGTATGGGGAGCCAAAACTTTAAAGCGCTCTCCTGCAAAGTACCATCTTCAAAGTCGGTGTACACGATTACTAAAAATCTACTTGACCAATCGTTTTGAAATTTTGCACACAGCTTCCGCAACTTATTTTCCAGGCACCACAGTCGGGTTTTTTTTTAATTTTATTTTTTCTTATATTTTTTATTTAACAATTAAACTTTTTTTTTGTCAAGAATTGAATTTTTAGCTTTAACTTTCATAAAAATTCGAAAAAAAAATAAAAAAGGAAAAAATCCACGGTGACACCTCCGGACAATTATCCCTTAACTAATGCATATTCTGGTTTTCATATCGGACGATTCTGTGGACTATTAGGATGTAAACCGCAAATCAACTTTTTTTGGAGGGGCCACGGGAGATTCTCTATAATTTCTATACCTTCCCAGCAAGCAAATTTAGGAGCGCTCTTAATTGTGTGTCTGAAAAGAGCCTCGTTTCAGAGTGTTTTCTGAGTCGGCACATAAATATGAGCGTTTTCGGAGCACATTTGGTGCTGAACGATGGTAAGAAAAACAAAGTAAAAAACGTGATTAAAATAACGGAATGCAGATTTTTGCGTTAAGAAAGATGATTTAAAGTGCACAAAATTACATAGTTTTTGCTATACGCAAGTAAAAGTCGGACGTGTTCTTGAACATACGTTTTTTTTTTAATTTTTATTCTGAAGTATCTTGTTAATTTTTGAGTAAAATAAATATTAATTATAAAAAGTGTAAAAATTTATATTTTTTCAATTCTTGTTCAAACGAAAAAGAGTCTGAAAAGAGTGTTTTTCGTAGAAATTTAAGTGCCTAAAAAGGGTACTTTTTTGTGCCTATTCTGAGGGTTTTCTGTGTCAGAAAAGAGTCAGATCGGACTCAGAAATCTGCCTCTTAAAGTGCGACCGTTTTCAAAGAAAAAAACACTCTTTCCGGACACTTTTTCGCACACTTTATGACTGTAAATGCTCAGAAAAAAGCATCAGAAAACCGTCAGAAAACACTCAAATTGCTTGCTGGGTTGTAACGATATCGTGTATGTGTTCGTGTATTTTAACTGCTTTTTTTTTTTTTTTTTTCAAATATTGACTTTGTGATTTATTACTGTGTTATTTTACACAGTGTATATTGTATACTGTTACTATATATAGTAACTTTTACAATAGTGTAGGCAGGTGTTCAATGGATTTTATAATATTTTGTAGTAGTAGAAAAGTGTTATGGGTTACAAATTTGTGGAGTGATTTAGGTCATGTGGATGTTTTTCTTTGTTTTAAAAAGTTCTGTGTTGTAGATCGATGGGATGGGTTCTTTTAAGTCTTCTTCTGGTTCTATGTTCCGTGAGTCTTCTGGCGAGTATATTCGGATGGTTTGTCAGTTTCTTGAAGTATGTTTCCGCTTGAGAGTTGATAACGTCCCCAACAAGAGGAACTTTGAAGTCCCTGGCCAGGTCAATGTTCCGTATGTACCACTCAGCTCCTGATAGTTTGCGTAGTGTCTTGCTTTGGAATATTCT
>VNJO01011097.1:0-33713 GCA_008042535.1 Drosophila tani | reverse complement strand
TGAGCATCAAAAGCAAAATAGCTCAATCTTTCAAATGTGTTGATCACGGGCAGTTGCACATGTTTCTTGGTATGGAAGTTCAACGAGAAGGTGAACTAGGCGAGATAATGCTGAGTCAAAGCCAATATATTGAGAATCTGCTTCAGCGGCACGGCATTAAGGAGTGTAGAGCAGCTGCAACTCCACTGGATGCAGGATTCCAAATCACATGCGACAAAGAGGGATGCGAAAATGTCAACGAGAAGGCATATCAAGCGGTCATAGGTGAACTGATGTGGTTGGCGCTATCATCAAGGCCAGACATTCTACATTCCGTGTCTAAACTGGCGCAACGCAACAAGAATCCCCACACTGAGCATTGGACAGGAGTAAAAAATCGAATAAAAATTCATTCCTTTTCTTGTATACTCAACCTACCGGACGTGTTTCTACTCAACAAAATATAACACCAACACTATCTTTCAGGAATGCTGTTTCAAATTTAACAGTATGGGTCCACAAACATCTGAGTGCACAACAAATAGGGGTCTTTTAATATGGGATTTATCTTTAAACTGTTTAAACGGTAACCTTCCTTTTTTTCCATTTAAACATGATTCGCAAACTTCATTCGATAGCTCTAAATTATTGAAAAGACTGTTATCACTAAACATATTATTTCGTTTTATTTCTAATAACTTGCAATTGCTTATATGACCAAGCCTCTCATGCCATAATCAAAAATTATTTTTATGTTTCGCATCTATATTATATGCTTGAAACTGAACAATAGGTATATTGTTAAACATACCTGAATTCTTGACCGCCGTCAATCCATGCTTGGAAATGGTTACTCCATTCTTGTCAAATTTGATTGACATTCCAGCCTCCTGTAGGCG
The DNA here is from genome assembly GCA_008042535.1 of Drosophila tani. Lineage (NCBI taxonomy): Eukaryota > Metazoa > Arthropoda > Insecta > Diptera > Drosophilidae > Drosophila > Drosophila tani. The sequence goes on along the minus strand of VNJO01011097.1, from coordinate 32,835 downwards.
CTTCACTAACATCAAGTTTCCAGAAGCCTGCTCGGAATTCAGCACATCCTTCAGCGTTATTTCGTTGTCATTGCGCAAACGCACAATGCCACGCTTAGATGCGTAAATATATTCGCCTTGCTTGGCCACAGCGAATTTCAGCGGCGGCACCAATTCAACACTATCGATGTACAGCGACTCATCATTTATCAGATGATCACTTCCACCGGAATCAAGTATAAATCCACATTTATCTACCGCGGGGTTTTCGTGCACTTCTTTTATCATGAATGCAATGCCTTGTGATGTTGCGGTATTAGCTTGTTTATCGTAATTTGTATTATCTTTATTTCTTTCATTTCGAATTCTTTTATATTGGTAGCAATCCTTTTTAATGTGTCCCTCTTTGTCACAGTGGTGACATCTAACCCTATTCTTAAAATTTCCCTCAAATGTTTTCTTTAAAAAAAAAATTTATAAATGAATTGTTTTTATTATTGTAGTTTTTATTTTAAACGATCGTGTTTAAAGCTTTCAAGCTAGCGTCATTATGATAATTTTTAATTTAAATTTCCTGGTCTAGCAATCCATTCTTAACAAATACTAATGTTAAATTATCCTCTGATAATGTCTCTATTGCTGTAATGACACCATTGTAAGCCGAAGGCAATGTGATCAACAAATGAGACACATTATCCATCTCTTCTATTTTTGCACCTGCGGCCAACAACTCACTTATCAATTCATCAAAAATAGTAAAGTGGGACAATAGGGATATTTCACTTAATAGCTTAAGAGAAAGCAAGCGTTTGCGAACTGCCAACTGCGTCGCCAGACTTTTTCGTTCATATACAGCGTCCAAATTTCCAAGAATTTGGCGTGCAGTTATATCGCTTGTAGCTAAGTTCAAAAAGAATCGCCAACGTTCTGCTTTCTTCCACTGTTCATCCTCTTTCTCAGGTAGTATATCTTCATCAACGACTCTAAGTTCATTCAGTTTGGTCAATAGAGCCCTAATTCTAAATTTCAAAATTGCGTACTTCTCGCCATCGAATGGCTTTATATTACGTTTTGCCCTGTCCATTTTACTGTACATACAGTGGGACACAGCTTAAAGTATGCAGTGCATACTTTTAACTTCAAACTTCCATAGCGATGAAACTAGAAGGGGTAATGGAATAAATGATGTATCAAATTAAAGATAACATTTTATAAAATAACATAACATAATTCATTTATTGTCAACAATTGCTTAAATATAAGAAAAACTTCAAAAACAAAAAATACTGCTTGTTCCTAGGTCACAGCTTAAAGTATGCAGTTAGATTTCCAAACAACTACGCTGTAATTCCAAGGAATTTTACCGTTAGTTTTCGTTGTTTGCTTTGCTACTCTTTCTTAATTTCGTATGCGTAGCATTTAGTCTGAATCTGGTTCCCCACGACTGATGATAAGTGATCTTCAAAATGAGTCCACGCACCACATTGGAACAACGCGAACTAGCTACATATATACCATTTTAAAAACAATCTCTCTTAGCGCAAAATTGCTGAAATCGTTAATATAAAGCCTCCATTAGTGCCAAAAATTACCCAGCGCATCAAACAAGATTTTCAATGAAGCCGACGAGCGGTACATAGTGCGGAAAATCAATCGCAATCCGAGATTATCAGCACGGAAACTAGCATCTGAGGTTAGGGCTGGACTTGGTAAAGATTGTAGTAATGAAACGATTCGGAGAGTTTTACGTAATCATGACTATAATGGCCGCGTAGCTCGCAAAAAGCCATTCATTAGTCCAAAAAATAAGTTGGCTCGTCGGAAATATGCCAAAGATCACATTTTAAAGAACCCAGACTTCTGGAATAGTGTCATATCAAAACGACGAATCAAAATTTAATATATTCGTATCAGACGCATATGTTTGGCGAAAGCCCAATACAGACCTCGACCCGAAGAACCTCAAGGCCACTGTAAAGCACGGCGGTGGCAGCGTGATGGTTTAGGCCTGTATGTCGACTGCTGGCCCTGGGAAACTGGCTTTTATAGAATCGACAATGGACAAACTAAAGTACCTTCAATATTAAAGGACAATTTGGTTCAAAGCGCAGAGGATCTTGGTATAAAAAACAATTTCCGATTTTACCAAGACAAAGACCCAAAACACAAGGCTGGCATTGTGCGGTTCATATATAATTGCCCTCACGTGGTGGACACGCCAGCTCAGTCTCCGGACCTCAACGTCATCGAAAATTTATGGGCACTTTTGGATACAAATATCAGAAAATACCAAATTTCGAACAAAAACGACCTCAAAGAGGCTTTAATAAAGGAGTGGGCAAAAATTTCGTGTGAAACCACTAAAAAATTAGTGGAATCTATGCCAAAAAGGCTAAGAGATGTTGTCGATAACAAAGGTTACCACACCAAATATTAAAAATATCCAAAATTATGTTATTTTCCTAATTTTTTGAAACTTTTTGAGACCGATACTTTAAGCTGTGACCTAGAAACCAGCAGTATTTCTTGTTTTTGAAGTTTTTCTTATATTTAAGCAGTTGTTGACAATAAATGAATTATGTTATGTTATTTTATAAAATTTTATCTTTAATTTGATACATCATTTATGCCATTACCCCTTCTAGTTACATCGCTATGGAAGTTTATAGTTAAAAGTATGCACTGCATACGTTAAGCTGTGACCCACTGTACATACATATGCAGATGTACAAGTGTAGGTATACACACGCGGAACTCAACTCAATGTAATTTCACAAGAACTCGCAGTTTCACAAGAACTAGAAATTTCTAAGAAATTAAAATAAGAGTTTTAATATAAACTGTTTCACAAATTGTTTTTTTTTAGGCATGGACTGGGCCCATAACCTATTGTTTTATATACCCAATAATTACAATAATAATTAATTATGTTTTATGATATATGTTTTAATTAACCGCCAATTCTAGCTACATATCTAAATTAATTACCAGAACTATGATATAACACATATTAGATGTGTGCAATAACAAGTGTTCTTTTGTTGGTATATAAGAAGCGAAGAAATTAGTTATACAATAAATATTATGTGCACCTTTCGCTTCTCTAAGAACGCATAAATATACGCTATTTTGGAGATTTGGGAGATACTAGCAATAAGGTTAGAATTTTAACACACCGCCCTAAGGCACGGCTGTTGCAAGCTGTAGCCGACAGGTGGCGTATTCGGGCCTTGGCCGTGCGATATAATGGCGCCAACTGCAGAAGAAATGACAAAAGAATATAGCAAGAAATGACAAAAAATAACAATTCATTTTTTGACGACGATCGAGCGGGTTTTTATGTGTTCCTATAAAATGTATCATTCATATTTAAGTATGACATTAAATTGTTTAGGTCGGGAGCTAATTCGAGAGGCGATTTATTTTAAGAAGTATCGAAGTAGACTATTATAATGTATGTACAATTTTAAAGTGCCGTTTAGTGTGAAGCGCAAACGTTTAGGTTCCGGGTATCTCACAGTCGAGCACAGTCGACTGGAGCTTTCTTACTTGTTATATATAATTTAGTGTTTTTCATCTGTCAGTTTACTATTTGCAAGTATAAGTGTGTGTCGAAAGAGTTTTGAAAAGCAATTTATTTAGGTTTTTATAACGATTTAGTGAGATTTGAAAGTGCATAATGTTCAAAAGAGGCTTTAGCAAACATAATACACGGCGGCTGGCCTATGCAAAAAGACGCATTATAATTATTCCATTAAGTAAGTAATACGAAAAAATCGGATTTTTAATTGTTAAATGCATAACTGTTTCTCTTACGTGTAGATGCAGCTAAAGAAGTTGGGTTGAACGACAGATGCTACAATATTGGGGTGCGCTTAAAATCAACATTTAGCCATGTCCGCCTGTCCGTCTGTCTGTATGTCCATTGCTAAGCAAATTAGTCTCTCAGTTTTTGAGCTATCTGAATTAAACTTAACAGATAGTGTTTTCCTATTGCAGTTACTATATACATATGTACATACATATGTCGGAACGGCTGAAATCGGACCACTGAATATTCGAAAAAAAAACTTTAGCTGTTTTTCAACGTATTCAATCAATTTCGATATATAGCTGATTTTACGGTTTTAGAATTACGGTTTAAATTTCATTAAGATCGGACAACTATATCATATAGCTGCCATAGAAACGATCGATTGATTTATATGAAAATGTAAAATTATTCATGTAAGATGTAAAATGTGTAAGTATTATATCGATTGATTTCAATGATTCAACTGCAGGGATACCAACTTCGGCTTATTAAAGTTAGCTTTTTTTTTTTTTCTCCTAATTTAACGTCCTTTTGGTAACGGGTATATCACAGTCGAGGTTACTTGAATTTAGCTTTTTTAATCGTTTTTTAACTTAATATTGCTATAACAAGAAATACGATAATATAAGCACAAAGTTTGTGCAGTGTGTCGCTAACCAGGTCCCTAGGTAACCTACGCGGTGTCTTAAAATATGCAGGAGTCAGGAACGTCCCACGACTTGTTTCCTTAGCAACATTGGCAGGCAGCTTCTCGGCATCTTCAACATTGGCAAATGAGGGATAATCATCGCCATCAGCATTAGCAACATCATTGAGAATAAATGCCACGACAACCGGTTACGCATTCAATTAAACGCTTCCCTGCAATATATACATATGTACGTGTGTATGTATGTAAATATCGGGCATGCCGCATGCACAGGATTCTGAATCTGCCTGTATAAGGTTATTAGTGGGCATGGGGTGGGAAATTGTCACGGGTGAGGGTGTGGGAAGGTAAGTCGTTAGGGCAGCTTCTGAAATAAGTGACAGCCCGTCAAGGTGCGTGTGTGCGGACACGTTCTTATAATATTGCACACAAACGAAGTTGGGCGCTGCTTCAATTTATTTGAAGACGACGAGCTCGTCTATATGTCTTAACCACCTTTGAAGCAGACCGCAGCGTAGGCTGTTAAGTCTGCCCAGAGGGCCACTGCTCTCATCCCCCACCTCTCATCAGTCTCTTGACCAAAGTGCATTATTAACACTTCAGCACTGAATGATTTGAGAGCTTTCCCGCCTGCCCTTACTTGTTGTGCTCAAGTTTGTGAAATCAAAAATTTGAGCTTACTTCATCATACCCACAGCTCCTAAAGCTCACCTAACCATGGAAGTTGGCTGCGTCGGCGATTCTGTTGCGTAAATCCCAATGAAAGTTTTTCTATGCCAGGGAACTTTTTAACGATAAACTATAACAGCGCATAAAAAGCAACGGAAAGTTTAAGCAGAAGTTTTCGAGCAGAGCTGAAATTTTTTTTGCTAACGATCAACTTTCGCCAACACGTCTTTAGCCGGGACTCGGAAATTGGCCCGATTTAGTTTTGTTGTTGTGTATTGGTTCCACTCGATGATTACGGACGCATGCGGCATATTATTTTCCAGTAAATCGTGTATCTTATATTGGGGCGCTTTAAGTTGCTGTCAATTTTGTTTTAATTTGAGGCACTTTTTGTGGGACTCCTGCTGCACCGCTGCAGCGCTGATGCGATCGAGTAAGCGAAAATCGCTGCTCGTACGAAGGCAAAGCTAAATTTGGTGTGCTCCTTGAAGCCATTTTTCTTTCGCCCCTCTCCTTGCTGTCTGTTTGCTTTGCTGAGCTGCCAAGCTGCAGGGCTGCTGATAAGCTGCAGCTGCAACTGAGTCTGCTTAAAATGCAGCCCGAAATACGATACATAATTTTAATTTTGCCGCAGTCAAGCGTGCAATTGTTTGATAGTTTGTCCGACAAGTGAAACATTCGCAGCATGCCTTTAATATCCTTTAAGCTTGCAGATGCGAGCTACTATTTTGTGGCCAACATTTCATTATCATTATGCAATAGCCCTCCCATGTGCGCTTTCATCTTTTGAAATAATTAAGACTTCTTGTATTCCAGCAACTGCATCGGAATGCAGAGCCGCGCAAGGTGTTTTGGATGTTTGAAATTGTTATGGAGCAATCAACAACTGCCAAACGACTGTTAATTGTCCAAGTCCGCCATTGCAGCAAAATATGCAAAGTACATTGAGTGTCGACATAGGCTTCCGCTTCTCTCTGCCACAGTTGTTCATATCCGGTACCCATATGGTATAAGGGTATTATAAGTTAGTGCCAACCGAGAATGTATTCTGATGGACGTTGATGCACTACGGTCAGTACACTCAAGTGGCCCTTCGAAACCAAGCACGTTTGGGTTAGGTGTTAATAGGCGCGAAAGAAAATGATAGGTAAAAGAATGCGAAGAAACTACCCTCCACCATATACCATAGACTAATAGCCCGCAGCTCGATTGCTATATTATTGCTATATTGCATGTGTACTTAGTGGGTTAAATTTTTAGTTTAGGAAGACTATCTACAGATGAGGTTATTATCATTATCAATATAATTTGCTCATAGTATTCCAAAGGGATCATGCAATTCAAACTAGGTTCTTCATTGGTGCAAAACTAAAGGCAAGTAGGATCTAGTGGTTCTACATGGTACGTGGAAATTTAACTGCCCCAAAAGATCGGTGCTTTCCACGTCACCACGGAAAGACAATGACTAGCATCGTTCTACGGTTTGCTAAGGAAGTTAGGTTAATTAGGAGAAGTCTACTAGAATAAGAGGGCAACCTTAGGTTTGCATCCCATTTTAAGCCACGAAGAGCTAAAAGTAATAATTCTTTTGAACTGACTCAATGCGTTTGCTGTGGACGTCCCACTGGGGACTCCAAACGCAAGATCCATATTCTAAAATAGGACAAACTAACGAAATGTATAAATCATCGAATCATCGAATTCTTTCGACCACCGTTTAATAAATCCTAGCACACCCCTGGCTTTATTTACAATGCACGAAATATGATCAATAAACTCCAGTTTAGAATCTAGGCGGATACCCAAATCGTCAACTAGAGTGATCCTTTCCAGAGAGCAGCAGTTCAGCATATGAGAGAATGACATGAGCTTGCATTTGGAGCCATTTAGGTTTAATAAGTTGGCAGTGCACCATTTTTGAAAGTTATTAAGATCTGTTTGTAAATCTGACTGGTTAGCGCCGTCCTTATATTGCACGCAAAGTTTAACGTCGTCAGCGTACATGAGTACTCTGGAGTTAGTCAAAACTTTGGGCAAGTCGTTAATAAATATGTAATGTAAAAAGTAAGGGACCCAGGTAGCTCCCTTGCGGGACACCAGAGGTGACCCGGAGAACAATCGACAAGTTGTTTTTAAATCGGACCTTTTGCGTCCTGCCATTCAGATAACTTGAGATCCGCCTAAGAAGATCGACAGGAAAACCCATTAAGTCGAGCTTCCTAACAAGAAGGGAATGATTTACGGAGTCAAATGCTTTAATGAAATCAGTATAGATCACATCTGTCTGCAAATTTTGTGGAAACCCCCTTATAATGAAAGAAGTGAGCTCCAGAAGGTTAGTTGTCGTTGATCTTCGTTTAACAAATCCATGTTGACATGGAGAAATTAGTGATCTACACAGGTGCTGCAAATGGGGAGTAATTACATTTTCGAAAAGTTTTGGGATGGCTGACAACTTTGAGATTCCTCTATAGTTGTTAGCATCCACTTCGCTACCTTTTTTGTGGAGAGGAATGACGAATGATTCCATCCAAAAAAGGGAAAATTGGGATGTTTCTAAGGATAAGGTAAACAATTTTAGAAGGGGACTGCACAGTGCCTCGGCACAATACCTAAGCACACAGCCTGGTATTCCATCGGGACCTGGCGAATAAACTGGCTTGACACGTTGAAGATCCAAAAGAAGGGAGCTTTCGGTTAAGCTAGGACTGAAGATTAGGATTGATTTGGGCATGTTATAAGAAAAGGTCTGGTTTGAATAGAATGGCGAAGAATAAGTAGTTAAAAAATCTGAGCAAAAAGATCGGTGACTGCCTTATCATTGTTTGCTGTAGTATTTTCAAATGAAAGCTAGGAAGGATTTGTAATAGGCTTACGTTTAGTGTTGACACTACTGTTGAACTGTTTTGGGTCCTGCGCGAACTGAACCCTACAACGACTCAGATAGTTTTTATACGCTACTTTTGCACTACTTTGCGTTCTCTTTTACCTAATGTTCATAACAATACTCTTCTTTTACCTCATCAAACTTTAAGTCCATTTGTATAATATTCTTCTTCTTAGGATCATAAAGTTTTCCAATGGCTTTGAAAATTTGATGCAGCCGCTCAGGATAATCCGGGAATGTCTTAAAAAATTTTAATCTGGCAAGGTACCCTATATAATGAGCCTTCCGGCGTCCATAGCGCGGTATGGATCCTTTTACGTCCCGCCAAATCCGTTCAATGTTCTGGGTGTGTGCGAGCGACTCGGGGTCTACGAAATTCTTCGAGTGGTTAACAGTTTGGTGCTAGAAACCTTCGTCTTTAAGACAGTCATAGGATTTCCAGCAGTCTGACACGATAGTCGTACCCTCAGCGACTCGTTCCTTAATAATAGACAGCAATGTCTCCTTATTTCGGGAATCAACTGGAACAACGAAAAATTCCCCTGAGTCGGTGCTGGAAACCTTCGTCTTTAAGACAGTCATAGAATTTCCAGCAGTCTGACACGATAGTCGTACCCTCAGCGACTCGTTCCTTAATAATAGACAGCAATGTTTCCTTATTTCGGGACTCAACTGGAACAACGAAAAATTCCCCTGAGTCTTTTTCTATTGCTCCAAATAGCCACTGGCCTTCGACTATCCGCCCACAATTATATTTTCTTTTGCCCACTTTTGTCTCGTCTATCTCTACTATCTTACCAGGGCCACCGATAGTAGGACGTTCATTCTCGGAAGCCCAGTCAATGTAGACCTCCCGCAAGAAGCTCTTAAAGTCTACGGCGCTCTGGGTACACCACTTCAACTCCTTGACTAAAAATGTTGTATCCCCGTTCGAGCGCAATATGTCAAGGCACACGAAGCGACATATTTCGGATATGTCCAACCGATGCCCGTCGAAAAATGTGTTTATTTTCACCGACTGCCTATATTCGTACTTTTTTTTTTTTTTGTGCCCATGCGCCACTAATCGCCGGCAACGAAATTCTAAGTTGGACACGCTCAAAACTTGTCCACAATTGGAAAAATCTTTGTTTTGTTTTGTTTTGTTTTGATTAAAAAATCGAAGAGTTCATCTGTATTATTGCTTAATACACAAAAATCAATAAATGAAATTTCGCAACCTTCAGACGACATGTTGCTCAATCAAAATCAACTCACGAATTCAGAGGAAATTGTGAAATAGAACAACGAAAAATGCGTTTCGCGACTATTGGCCGCGACATTGTGGCGCTTAGATCGGGAGCATGCATTTTGTGTATTCATAATTTGCGCATTGTGTATCGAATTAAGGTTAAACTTCAAAAATGAATTGAGACTAAAATGTACGTCTTAATATTAAATAGTCGTTAATTACTGAGTATTTTACGTTGTAAAATGTTTGTTTTATTTATATTTCACGCATAAATGTATTCAAAGTGTGCAAAGTTTTGACATATATAGAATTTACGCTAAGCACAATTTGACAAAAATTTTAAGATTCACAGACCACTGTACCGATCACACAGACAGGCGCTTCTCATTGTGCGCGTGTTTGCGTAGCAAAGGTTTCCAAGCACATTTTGTATGGGAATTAGGCAAAACTTTAAAGATTTATTGTGGCTAAACTAAGAGCGTCCCCAACATAATTTTGATACCCAAATGCTAGTTAAAGTACCCCCTATCTATGTTTTTTTTTTTTTTTTTGGAAGTGGCTCCGTTAATAGAAAATTACCGGAATTTTTTTAAGTCTTTATCAGAGTTTTAAGATTTTAAAACCACTAAGGTTAGGTGCGGAATGTTGCGGATGTATGTAGATATAATCGTTAATATGCTAACACGTCTTTTTATTTTTTCAAGGTCACATTTTGCCAGCGCGCTGCAGCGGAGCCCCTGTGACGCCCTTTGTGTATCTTTGTCTCTTTGTGTTCGTCTTTTGTGTTTTTTTGTAGCTTTTATTTGTCAGTTAATTACTTTTACTTAAAATTTCTTTAATTATTTTTCCGTTTTTTTATACCCTTGCAGAGGTCCGTCTGTCGGTTTCTACGCGAACTAGTCTCTCAGTTTTTGAGCTATCGAGCTGAAATTTTCAGCATAGTCATATTTCTTTAGCACGCAGTATATATGTCGGAACGTCCGAAATCGGACTACTATATCCTATAGCTGCCATAGGAATAATGGCGAAATGAATGTAAAAAAAATTTAAACTTCTCTGTTTTTAAACGTATTTCTATAAATTTTAAGATATAGCAGTTTTGTATGGTTCTAGAATTACGGGTTTAATTTACCGAAGTTAGCTTTCATTCTCGTTATATATAATTTTGTCTTTTTCATTTGCCAGTTTACTATTTGCGAGTATAAGTGTGTGTCGAAAGTGTTTTGAAAATGAATTTATTTAGGTTTTTATAACGATTTAGTGAGATTTGAAAGTGTATAAAGTTCAAAAGAGGCTTTAGCAAACATAATATACGGCGGCTGGCCTATGCACAAAGACGCATTATAATTATTCCATCAAGTAAGTAACACGAAACAATAAAAAACTTAAACTTAAACGTAAAAACTTCGCCTTCCTGATGTTGTCTTCTTTTCTTGGCTTTAGTGACAATTTTCTGGCCACTAATTAGATTTATTTGATTTGATTTGATTTATTTGTCTATATTGACTAGATGGTCGAAAAAATTGACCCCATGGTGGTCATTTCGGCTCATAGCCTTAAATGGCTGCTCATAAATCGACAACGTTTCGCTACTCCTATGCGACATAGTTGCGACATGAATTCGGCCAATCAATATGGATGGGGAATAATAAATGCTCGTAACTAGTTGATTCGCCCCATAAACTTATATCGGTAGTACATGGCACCAAGTTGTCCATGTTTATTTGATACTCATAGCCCTAGCAGGTCAGAAGGACACCCATAGTGGTGAAGGCAGCTATCAAATGAAATGACCTTCCCATTCCTATGTGAGTTTTCTAGTGCACTTTCGGTTGACCCTGGCGATTTCGCTGCCGCATTAGGACAAATTGAATAGCATACAAGCCAAACACATATCCATTGTCCATTATGGAAAGTAGTATAAATCGGCTTCACGTGTGGTGCTAGGGGCTTTACCCATTTTTACACATTTTTACAGAACCGACCAATCATCTCATATGATTTGTTCTTTAACTGAACATTGAGAAACTTACACGTTGGCCTTAACAGCTGATGGAGAGGCTATAAATAAAGTTTATATTTGAAACTGATTTTATTTTTAATAACTCCTAGCTTTTCGCTAGACTAACAAATTGGTCTGTTTATCACTTGCATGGGAAAAATTTGAAGTCATATAGGGGAGATCACAGCTACCCCGATAGCACTTACCTTTAAAGATGTGCTGTGAAGCCACGCAGGGGTTCGAATTACATCTCAAGTGTAATTATTTATCCTAGGCCCAAATGGCTAAACTGAGCCATATGCATACAGGTGCGAAGGGCACTTCTGCAGCGATTTGTTATATGTAGATAGCTCATAGATATTAATACCCTTGCAGGGTATTATAATTTTGGTCAGAAGTTTGCAACGCAGTGAAGGACCCCATAAAGTATAAATATTCTTCATCAGCGTTTTTCTCGAATCCACGTGTCTAAAGATCTACTGAACCGATTTGGGTTTTTCCACATATTCTCTGTTTGTCTGTCTGTCTGCCGATTTTTTTGTTTAAGAGTCCTGGAACCACTTTTATTTTAATTAACTGCTCGAGCTGAACATTTTTTGTTCTACGACTTTTTGGGTTTCCCACTAGTTTGGCAGGAAAACAACTAAAAAAGCCTGATTTCCCGCGCCCATAACTTCTAAACGACTAAAGCTACAGAAACGTGCAATATGTCGTTTGAAAGGTATTTTGAAATTATGATAGCTTTGCCTTGACTTAATTTATCTAAATATAATATTTAGGAATTTATAATTAAAATTAATTTTTTTTTTTAAGTTTTTGAAGTTTTATTAAAAATGGCTTAAACGATTTTGATAGTCACTCAAGGCCATATAGCCCTTGAGATGGCTCTACTTTTGGTATATAACACATATCTGGGAAAATTCGCTTTCTCGAGATATTACCCACTAAAATTAGTAGCAAAGATCCCATATACCTAACCTTTTACGTGGCACATTCAACTCAAAAAATTTCTTATACCAAATTTTGTGACGATTAATAGTTATTTAAACAAAAATATTTAAAAAGTTTTTTATTAGTTTCAAAATCGGCACTTAGCTGAAAAATTAAAAAAGGCAAAACAGGCAGCGTGCCGATTTTAAAACTAATTAAAAACATTTTAAATATTTTTGTTCAAATAACTATTAATCGTCACAAAATTTGGTAACATACATTTTTTGAGTTGAATGTGCCATCGTCACTTTAATCTCACCTCGTTAAGAGGTGTTTTTATTTGATTAAAAAAATAGTTGATGATCAGGTTCAGGAGTGGATTCAGGAAGAAATAATCAAGCCAAGGACATCAGAGTTTGCTTCGCCTGTCGTTTTGGTAGATAAAAAGATTATCGCAAGCTGAATATAAAGATAGTCAGAGATGACTTTCAAACAGCACACATGAATTGAAATTGTCATTGAAAAACTCCAATGTGGAGTAGTTTTTACAACACTGGCAATGGATTCTTCCATGTCCCTGTGTCACCAGAATCTCAGAAGTGCACTTCGTTCGTCACAATAAGTGGGCAGTACGAGTTCATGTTTGTACCTTTCCGTATTTCGAACCCTCCAGCGGTGATTACTAGATATATTATGGCGGTCCTGCGCCATGTGGTTAAAAATGAGGATGCAGTTGTATACATAGATGATGTGATCATCGCTAGCAAAAGTATCGAACACAGTAATAAATCAAAAAAAAAAAAAAAAAAACCTACATCGTCACTGCCTAATATTAGTTTTATATAATATTAATTTGGTATTAATACAACCATTTAAAATAATAAAGCCGTACTCCAAACTGCACACAGTATTTATTTAATATTAGTTTTATATAATATTAATTTGGTATTAATACAACCATTTAAAATAATAAAGCTGTACTCCAAACTGCACACAGTATTTATTTAACTGTTTCAGTAAAGACTTGTTACTTCTGTGCTACGGAGTTTTCTAAGAGTTTTCCGTAAGCCGTTACTCCATGACAGGGATGTTAGAACCTGTTGGGAATTGAATGCATTTTTAGGCACTAAATCGCCAATTCCTAAAATTTTAGGAATTTTCTATTATTGGATATTTATTAGTCATCAATAATATAAAGACGTTAATAATGCTTTTATCCGGCAATTCAATACAAAAAACTATGTTCTTTGAAAGCAAATTCCAAGAAATGTGGTCATATGTGGCACTTCTAACTATGTATATAAAATTGTACAAGAATTAATTACTCTATAAAATACAATTGGTTTCTAGGTTGGACTCGGTAAAACTCACTTTGCATACCTTTTTAAAACTGAGATTAAATTTCAAATTTGCGCATTTGGGAAGACACACTTTAACATCAAATTACAAAGACCTTACAACGGCTCCAGGCATTTCCCCTCTGAAGCTTGGAAGGATGCTTTTGCTGGGGTCCTCTTCAGATAAAATTTGTTATCTTTGAGACAGTTGAAGGCGGTTATCATAATGTTTCAAGTGGTAAATTCTTACTCGGTTCACCGAGCTGTGGTATAAAACTATGCGATCGGGCCCGGACGTGCAACGACGACAGTGTCGCGGCTAATCCTGTTGAGAAACTACGAAAATGCTCGGATACACGCAGACGTAGCGGCGGCTAAAATAATGCTAACGTGCCCGTGAGGTAAGTGATACGGTCATATCAATCTTAAATCAGCTGTTTTATATTTACAATTATTTATTTTATATTTGAAAGACAATTCGCACAGACTTGTAGTTTCGTTTTGGAATAGCTCATTTGCGCACAATGACCACCAATGCCGTCGCCAAGATTCTCTCGACCATGCACAACCGCCTCTTTTTCTCCCTATTACTTGTCCAACATTCTTTCCCAGATCGACAAACAGGACAAGGGCTGCTCTACCGGCTGCTGCTGGTGATTTTGTTTTTACCAAGTGAATTCCACTACCACCACCATCTGGGTGGTGGCGGAGAAACTCCTGCTGCCACCAAATTGTTGGACTGGTGAAATGATTCAAAGTTCCTTCGTTCTTGATAGATGCGAGACACTGATAGTACACCATATCCTTGCTGGCATACATTTGGTTAGAGTTGGTACTGCTCCGGCGCCCGGTTCTGTCCATTGCTGAACATGTCCTTTTCCAGCTTGACAATGAAGGTTTTGTCCAGCCAGACACTCCTCTGACGCCTTCATCTCAGTCATCATAACCAAATATGACATCAAGAGACCCATTTCCGATTTATATGAAAATGTAAAATTGTACATGTAAAATGTGTAGGTAAATTCGAAAATTTTCCAATTTTACCAAAATGGATCGACTTTCAATGATTAAATTGCAGTCTGCAAGGGTATACAAACTTCGGCTCACCGAAGTCCAAATGGGAAAGCTACAGTCGAGTGTGACCGACTGTGAGATACCCGGTACCCAAAGCATTGTGGGTTAAATTAAATTAGACATGAACATGGAAAAAAGGAAATGTTGAGAAATGAAGACCAAAGTTGCTAGAAACATTTTGAGCAACAACCAAAAAATACAAATGTTGCTAGGGACATGTTGCGCAACACGCACTGACACTCTCTCTCAAAAGCTATGTGCTCAGACACCCGAAAAGTATTCATGAGCAGTGCTTTAGAGCGAGAGGGTGACTATTGACCTCTTGTTTTGACTCAATGTTACGGAACCCTTTTCGAGTGTCTGAGTTCTTAGCTTTTGAGAGAGAGAAGAAGAATAAGCATACACAGAAACTTTATTGTTTAATAACTTCCATGTTTACCATCCGATTTTACTCAAATTTTAAAAAAAACGGCGCGAATGCCTACTTATTTATTATATCTATTTACTTTAAGCCAAAAATTACGATTAAAGCTTATATACAATTTTTTATGATTTTCGGGGGCGGAAGTGGGCGTGGCCAAATCTTAAAATTATTCTTGATCTGGGTGCAACAGATTCCAATGTTGTCACCAAATTTGGTAGCTCTAGCTCTTATAGTCTCTCAGATCTGTTGTTTTACACGGACAGACAGACGGACAGACGAACAGACGGACATGGCTAAATCGACTCGGCTGGTGATGCTGATCAAGAATATATATACTTTATAGGGTCGGAGATTTCTCCTTCTGCCTGTTACATAAATTCTCGGTTGGCACTAACTTATAATACCCTTGTACCCTATGGGTACCGGGTATAAAAACGTTTCTAAAGTTTAAATACCTACGTGATTTTTGAAACGGAAACTATAAAAATAAATGGAATTGTTAGCTTTTTGCTATTCCCTAAATTTTAGGCCTACAATTCCTAAAATGTATGACCTAAAAATATAGCATTTTGGCAATATGACCCATTGTTTAGACCAGCGTTGGGCACTACACATAACGGTTTGGGTAGCACAGCAGGTAGCGAAAAAAAAACCCCCCAACCGCTACCGTCTCGACGCGTGGCAGTCTTAAGCTACCAAAAATGTGCGAGCGAGCGGAATACACTGACCAAAATTGGATCTCAAGCTCGGAACTTTCCATTAAAACAGTAATTTTTGATGTTCTCGTGCCCGCCTCAAAAGAATGACTAAAAAACAAATGTAAACTTTTTCACTCAGTGCAGAAGTCGTCGGCCGCTGCACAATTCCCTTTAAAATTGTTGTTGCGTTGCTATCATGTGCGTCGCCAACTCGCGTACACTTTGTTTTCGAGCGATCGCCGACAACCCTTTTTCCCGCCTCTCTGGCGCCTCAATTACAGCATTGTTTTTGTAAATCATCACGGATCGCTGGGCGCGAGCGTCGACCGTCTGTGCCGACTTGCTGGCGCCTCCCGAAAAACCTAACGGTTTGGGTTTTGGGAGCAGGCAAGAGCCAAGGGCTGCCCATCCCTGGTTTAGACCAACATTGCCTAAAAATAAATTTTTAGGCAATAAATCGCCATTTCCTAAAATTTTAGGAATTTTTTTTCTGGGTGTATCCTTATGATTCTAACTGATATGCATTTTGAGTTCAAACGATTAAGATATCCTATGCGTTTATCATTTGCGATGTCTATCAACAAGGCTCAAGGTCAAACCCTTCACGTTTGTGGTGGGAATTTGGAGGAATCATGTTTTTTACATGGTCAACTTAATGTTGTCTGTTCCAGAGTCGGTACCCCCAGCCGTTAGTTTATTCATGCTCAAAATGGAAAAACTAAAAATATGTTTTGGAATATGTTTTACAATAGCTACCAATTTATAAAATATTTTTTATACATAGCGAAGCACGTACCTGGCCGCTAGTAATATATATAATATAATATAAATACTAATATAATATAATAATATTAAATAAATCAGGGGTCGGCAGCGTCGTATACACTGTGCATAGGAAAAATTGTCAGGCAGCGCTGTCGGCACATATGTATGTATGTATATAGTATAAGCGAAGTGCTTGTTCGGGATTCTGTTAGGCTGTCGTAGCAAGCGTCAAAGCTACATATCATATCAAATGTTAAAAATGTTTGGGTGCCGCTGCAGCAGAAATATGACCGAATAGCCTAGGCACATTTGCTCGGCTCTCGCAGCAACAGAGAAGCAAATCGTTCGGGTCCATTGCTTTGTTGTCCAAAATGTTGTACGTTGTCAAAATTGTATGCACAATCGCTCGGCTTTTCCCAGCAGAAGCAGATCGTTCGGGTCTGTTAGTATCATTCTAATCTTCCCAGTCGGACCTGGTTGCTTCCAACAAGCACAGTTCTATGCGTTCTCTGCGAGTAAAGAATGTATTCTCTATACCCGCGGTCTTCCTTTCTTTTTTTTGTATGCTTCTTTTTTTTGTATGCTGCAATAGTTCTTTCGCAACATATAAATAACGTATATTACACTTCGGCAATCTTCGGGTTTCGCTTCCAACTTTAGTTTCTAAAAGAAGCGTTATATAACCCAACTGCAGCATACATCAATAACAGTTCTGTAGCAATGTATCTTTCATGCAAAATACCGCTTCAAATTGATAACAGTTATAGAACTGTTATGAAGGAAGCAATTAAGAACACATCTGTAGCATACATAAAGAACCGTTCGGTGAGAATGCATTAATAACCATTAAAACAGCAATAAAAATATATTTTAAAACTTTTATTTTATATAGTACACATAATATATATAGGTTAATTTATTCGTACAGTAAAATCTTTTATGTGATTAATGAAGAAATCCTGCAATTATATTGAAAATAATAATAATGTTTTTTAATGCAATAATTAAAAAAAGTTATAAAACTAATAAATTGGAAAGTAATATTATAAAGACTCACCGTAAATCGCAAATATTATCTGAAATAAAAATTTTACCTATAAATAAATAAAATCTGAAATGATAAATATTATATTTTATATATTTACGTATACATACCAGATCTGAAATAAAAGTAATATATTATTTATTTTCTTAGGGCAATTGCTTACCTTATTTTGCTAATATATCTGCAACTGAAATGAATTAACTTATGTAATAATAGATATGTTTTGCTTACCTTGCATACTTATTATAATGAATTTCACTACTGCGTCAAGCAAATTTCTTAATACAACTGAAGCAAGTAACAAAGAAAACGAAAAACCCAAGCGCGTGTTTTTTCATTCTCCTTTCTTCTTATTTGTTTGTGCGTTTCTTTCCTTTTTTATTCTCTTATTTTCGTTTCAAATTGTGGTTTCCGAAATAATGCATCTTTTTACGTTCTAGGAGAAGCGACGATCGCAGTGATATGAAAGAAAAATAGAACAGCAAACAACAACAAACGTTGGTTTCCGATAGAATACATATTTATGCGTTCTAAGAGAAGCGACGATTGCACTTATATGAAAGAGACAGAATAAAAAACAACAATAAATGCTGGTTTCGGATAGAACGCATATTTATGCGTTCTATGAGAAGCGACGATTGCACGGACCCGAAGCTATAAAATAATAGCCGACCGTTCGGGAACCCAGTCGGACCTTGTAGAACGGGTTGTTCAACAGAACGCATCTGAAACGGTTCTATATGCCGCCAAATTTAGCTCAAAAATGGCCAGAACTATGATATAATGCATATTAGATGTGTGCAATAAGAAGTGTTCTTTGGTTGGTATATTAGAAGCGAAGAAATGAGGTATAAAATAAATATTATGTGCAACTTTCGCTTCTCTAAGAACGCATAAATATACGTTATTTTAGATGTAAATTACCCGAGCGCCTCCCGAACGGTCGGGTTTTTTTTTTATAGCTTCGGGTCCGTTCAATCGTCGCTTCTCTTAGAACGCATAAATATGTATTCTATCGGAAACCAGCATTTAGTGTTGTTTTTTATTCTCTTTCTCTTTCATATAAGTGCAAACGTCGCTTCTATTAGAACGCATAAATATGCCTTATTTTGGAAACCAACATTTGTTGTTGTTTGCTGTTCTATTTTTCTTTCATATCACTGCGATCGTCGCTTCTATTAGAACGCATAAATATGCCTTATTTTGGAAACCAACATTTGTTGTTGTTTGCTGTTCTATTTTTCTTTCATATCACTGCGATCGTCGCTTCTATTAGAACGTAAAAAGATGCATTATTTCGGAAACCAGCATTTGAAACGAAAATAAAAGAATAAAAAAAGAACAGAACTCACAAACAAATAAGAAGAAAAGAGAATGAAAAAACACGCGCTTGCGTTTTTCGTTTTCTTTTGTTACTTGCTTTAGTTGCATTCAGAGATTTGCTTGACGCAGTTGTGAAATTAATTTTAATAAGTATAAAAGGTAAGAAAAACATATCTATTATTACATAGTTAATTCATTTCAGTTTCAGATATATTAACAAAATAAGGTAAGCAATTGCCCTAATAAAATAAATAATATATTACTTTTATTTCAGATCTGGTATGTATACGTAAATATAGAAAATATAATATTTATCATTTCAGATTTTATTTATTTATAGGTCATAATATGATAACATTTTTATTTCAGATAATATATGCGATTTACGGTGAGTGTTTATACTATTACTTTCCAATTTATTAGTTTTATAACTTTATTTAATTATTGCATTAAAAAACATTATTATTTGTAGTATAATTGCAGGACTGCTTCACTAAACACATACAAGATTTTACTGTACGAATAAATTAACCTATGTATATTATGTGTACACTTCAAATTGAATAAAATAAATGTTTTTAAATATATTTTTATTGCTGTCTTAATGGTTATTAATGCATTCTCACCGAACGGTTCTTTATGTATGCTACAGATGTGTTCTTAATTGCTTCCTTCATAACAGTTCTATAACTGTTATCAATGGATTATTTTGAAGAGGTATTTAGCATGAAAGATACATTGCTACAGAACCGTTATTGATGTATGCTGCAGATGGGTTATATAACGCTTCTTTTAGAAACTAAAGTTGGAAGCGAAACCCGAAGATTGCCGAAGTGTAATATACGTTATTTATATGTTGCGAAAGAACTGTTGCAGCATACAAAAAAAAAGAACAATTGTTTCGGTGTTTCACCCCATACAAATCTGAAAGGAAGACCCCAGGTATAGAGAACACATTCTTTACTCGCAGAGAACGCATAGAACTGTGCTTGTTGGAAGCGACCAGGTCCGACTGGGTGGGTACCGACCTGTGAAATAAATACATGTGTGCGTTCACGTTCACAAAAATAATTGAGTGAATTCGGATGGGAGTTATTAAACGATGTTGTTTTTGTATATGGCGAACTTCTGCAACATCTACGTTTGTGTTGGCAGCACTGTAGGTGTTCCTAGCAGCACATGTCTTCATTTGTCAAGATTTTTCATCAATGTGAGCAGAATTAGGCAAAGTGAAATAGCCATGTTCATGTGCCTTTTATGCTTTTGGTAACGGTATCTCATAGTCGGTGACCCTCGATTGTATCATTCCTACTTTTTAAGTCTAGACATGTTAGACATGTTATATGAGTTGTGGTAACTTGTTCCGATAGGATAAAAAATATATAAATAAATAGTTATGTTTGGCCAGTCTCAGAATATTCCACACTACTGAAAATCTGCAATGATGAGAAAGATTGTGGAAAACCATACAGTTCGAGATGCCAGGACTTACTGAAACTGCAGCCAATAAACAGGAGGCGACCGCTCTTCACTCAGTGGTTAATGAAGGTCTCGCGATTACGCCCCTGGCTGACACCTGTCTCGCTCCAGGTTTTAAGATCTGTCTCCATCCTACAGCTCAGGCATCGGTGGTGGGATAAGCGATTCAGCCAAAGAGCTGTAAGACGGCCAAACACGCGTCACATGTGGCATTAATATTTAAAAGTCAGCTTTGAAACTTGTTTGACAGACTGTCAGGACATGTTTACCAGCAAAGGGTAGTACCGTTATCCGAGTGACGGCAAATTGAAAACATGTGCTCTGCTCAAAGCTCTCTCGCACACATGACAGACAGCTTGCGGAAACTTTTAAAAATAAAAACTACTCAGGGACGCCGAGACCTCAAAGGTTATGTCGAATTACCGGCTGCAGCTCGGGCGAGTCGAACGAAGGACGATATTTTACGCTAGTCAAGTCGAATAAGCACAGCCAACAGTCGACACTTTCTGGACAAAGCTAGTACTCTTGTATTAAGCTGAAGAACCAGCCCCCTTGTTGGCAACAATGGACACCCGCTCCCCAAATGTAGGCTCGAGTCGTCTAGAAGAAGGCAAGGGGACGTGGAACAAACGGCATGTCACTGGTTGCGCGGCTTTATTTTGATGTTTTGCATAAATACGGAATGCCTTCCTTTGTCAGCAATTTTAAATTAATTTTTTTGTTATGTTTCAAGCACGGGTGAGAGCGAGATAATATCGTCAGAGGCAGAAGTTTTAGGAGTTCCTTCTGCTGGGGACCGGAACATCTTCTGCAACCGCAATCTATACATTCTCGCTTTTTACATTTGCCTGTTTGTGTGGTATGGTTTTTGATGAGAGCTGGGATTTTTTGGCCTTTATGTAGATGGATTCTCCCTCAGAACCACACATACATACAGACACGAAAAGTTGTCGTGCTGACTTATAAGGAATAAAACGGAAAAAGTCGCCACACAAATATGGTACACACCCACATACAGGCGCTCTGTAAATCACATGGACCATATGAAAATTGCGGTTGCGTAATAAAAAGAGGAGTTTATCTGCGTTGCTTTCACCTAGAAAACTGATTTACTTTGCAATTTTATGACTTTATTAAGAATTATGTGATGTTTTGAATATTAATACCACTTCAAATCTGTACATCAGAGCCAGGCAGCAGAGCAAGAAAGTGCATACAGGTTCCTCAGAGCTCTTCATAACCTTCTGTGCGACAATTGTTTGCCTAACTTCTGCTCAGTTGCATAGTGTGAGTTTCAGCTCGAGCAGACTCTCTTGACCTCCAGTAAATAGCATGAAAATCCTCTGAATTAGTAACTGCCATTTATTCATATCAAGTCAGGCCATGGACAAAGTTATGAGTGCGTATTTTTAGGCAACGAAATTGTACTTTGACTTGGCAAGAAGCAACAACATAATCCGCATCAATGGCAAGAGCAGTTTCATTGCTTTACATATCCGTGTGCAGCTGCAGGTTGTGCTATGATAATGTTTGCGCAGCAGATTTCCCTGCCAGTGCCCTTCTTCCAACTAGGGCCAACAAAAAAGCACAAATTGTTGTTACACTCATAACATTATTTTTCTATATTTAAGAAAAATGCCCTAAAAATAAGAACAATTTTCTCAATTTAGGAAAAAGTTACATTAATTTAAGACATGAAACCTTAAAATCAAGGCAAGGCACCATAAATATATCTTTTTTAGGGTCAATTTTTTATATTTTTCTAAAATCTAGGGCGATTTTTTTCGATTGGCTTTGTTTTGTTGCTTTCTAAATTCAAGGGCAAATTGTCATTGTTATGCTGGTAAATTTTTCTTAAAACCAAGCCGAATTTTCCCTAAAACTGCAGGCGATAGTCAAAGTTAAAAAGGGTCGGGAATATAATGATAAAAAGAGAAGATATCGTATTCTTCTTTGCGGTCGAAGTTTCGGTAAAAATAAACGGGAAATAATAAACAATGTATGCAAGAACATTTTTCAATTTTTTTTTTTTTTTAATTTACAATAAGAACATTTATGTATATATGTATTTATGTACAATATGTTCTTCATTTCATATGTATTTTTGTGTATCCTATGTTTGCTTATATGCAGGCAAAGACATGTGCGTTTGTATGTGCATGCATAATTGCGTATTTTTTCTCTTGTCGTTAATAACTACGTTTTTATAGCCGGTACCCATTATGGGTACAAGGGTATTATGGGTTAGTGCCAACCTCTGTCCGTCCGTGTGAAACAACAGATCTTAGAGACTATAAAAGCTAGAGTTACCGAATTTGGTGACAACATTGAAATCTGTTGCACGCAGATCAAGTTTGTTTTTAAATTTGGCCACGCCCACTTGCGCCCTCAAAAATCATAAAAAACGTAAAATAAGCTATACTCGTTATTTTCGGGTTAAAGTTAATAGATACAATAAATAAATAAAATAAAACGGACGTTTCCTGACAATTTCAGTAAAATCGGACGATAAACATGGGAGATACTAGCAATAAGGTTAGAATTTTAACACACCGTCCTAAGTCACTGCTGTTGCAAAAATCAACAATTCATTTTTTGACGCCGATCGATCGGGTTTTTATGTGTTCCTATAAAATGTATCATTCATGTTTAAGTATGACATTAAATTGTTTAGGTCGGGAGCTAAATCGAGAGGCGATTTATTTGCAGAAGAAGACTATTATAATGTATGTACAATTTTAAATTGCCTTATAGTGTGAAGCGCAAACGTTTAGGTACCGGATATTTCACAGTCGAGCACAATCGACTGTAGCTTTCTTACTTGTTTACATTGTCAATTTATTTATATTTCACGAATAAATGTATTCAAAGTGTGCAAAGTGTACCGATCACACAGACAGGCGATTGGATTTTGTGTATTCATAATTTGTCACTGTGTGCGTGTTTGCGGTTTCCAAGCGCATTTTGTATGGGAATTAGGCTAAACCTAAAAGATTTATTGTGACTAAACTAAGAGCGTCCCCAACATATTATTTATACCCAAATGTACGTTGAAGCACCCCCTATCTATCTTTTTTTTCTAATTTTTTGGAAGTGGCCGAACTAACTGAAATTTACCAAAGAACGAACGATTAAGCAAGATCCCATCAACATCTACACTACTAGCAAATGTTAGGTGTACATATAAAAAAAAAAAAAAATAAAAAAAAAAAATAAAAAAATGGAAACCCATGTGAGCCTTTATTTTCCAAATAATATTGTCGGATTGATTTTATTTCTAATGATTTCGTTTTCTCTCGATTTTTCACATTCTTATCGTCTTATTCACCAAACCAAAATGACCGTATATTCTTTTCTTAAAAATCTAGCTTAATTCTATGCGTTAGGACTATTATCGATATCATTATACCAACTGGTCACTAATGTGACCGTGTAATACAAAATGAGGTGTTAATACCAATACAAAATCTATTTTTTTCTGGGCAACTAACCTTCCAAATTAGAAAATTTGTAACCAAATCTAGAAATTTGTTTCTTATATTTAAGAAGTTTTGCCATTATTGCAAGGAAAATTTGCCTTTGA
Source organism: Drosophila tani (assembly GCA_008042535.1). Taxonomy (NCBI): domain Eukaryota; kingdom Metazoa; phylum Arthropoda; class Insecta; order Diptera; family Drosophilidae; genus Drosophila; species Drosophila tani. The sequence goes on along the minus strand of VNJO01011097.1, from coordinate 8,946 downwards.
TTTTAGAAAACTTTTTCCATATTTCGGGAAAATCAGCTTAAAAACAACAAAAAATCGACCTTAATTTGAGAAAGATTTTTTCCTGATTTGAAGAAAAATTTTTCTTAAAACTAGTGCGAATTTAGGGCGATTTTCTAAATACACGTGCGAAAAGCTGGTTTTTAGGGAGATTTTAGGTAAACATTTTTATGAGTGTATGCGGAGCACAAAAGATTACAGAGCCACACACAAAGTGCAGTAAGAAAGCTACAGTCGAGTGTGCTCGACTGTGAAATGCGCGTTACCCAAAGCCTTGTGCGTCTTGCTAAAATATAAATCCGTTTCTGAATGACACGTCCACCCCAAATGGCCTTAACCCTATAAGCCCCAAGGAGCCTCAAGAAATTTATTATAATCTGTATTATCTTAAAAAAAGCAAGAAAGCAAGCTAACTTCGGTAAGCCGAAGTTTGTATACCCTTTGAAGTCTACAATTTGATCATGAACAAGAAAGCAAGCTAACTTCGGTAAACCGAAGTTGGTATACCCTTGCAGTCTGCAATTGGATCATCAAAAATTTATCCATTTTAGTAATGTTGAAAAAATGTAGAATTTTGTACATTTTACATTTTACATGCAGAATATATATGATATAGTTGTCCGATCTTAAAAAAATGAAAACCGTAATTCTAGAACCCTAAAAAACTGCTATATCTCAAAATTTATAGAAATACGTTTAAAAACAGAGAAGTTAACTTTTTTTTACATTAATTTCGCCATCATTCCTATGGTAGCTATAGGATATAGCAGTCCGATTTCGGCCGTTCCGACATATATACTGCGTGCTAAAAAAATAAGACTATGCTAAAAATTTCAGCTCGATAGCTCAAAAACTGAGATACTAGTTCGCGTAGAAACCCCATCATGGCAAAATTATAATACCCTCTGCAAGGGTATACAAAATTTTTAACTTCTCTGTTTTTTAACGTATTTCTTAAAATTTCGAGATATAGCCGTTTTACGGTTTAAGAATTACGATTTCAATTTTATTAAGATCGGCCTACTATATCATATAGCTGCCATAGAAGCGATCGGTCGATTTAAATGAAAATGTAAAATACTACATGTCAAATGTAAAATTAACAAAATGTACAAAATTCGATATTTTTTCAACATTACTAAAATGGATCGATTTTCAATGATCCAATTGCAGACTGCAAGGGTATACAAACTTCGGGTTACCGAAGATAGCTTTCTTTCTTGTTATGTTATAAAAACAATTTTTTTCGTTATTTATGTTCGAAAAACTTAAAACGTTTCATTTTGTATATTATTGAAATCTATTTTTGGTTTGCTCCTTATATGTATAAGCATATGATCTCCATGAATTTATCTCCTTAAATTAAAAAAAAATATTGTAGGTGGAGCTAACTCGAGGTCTATCCGGTTTAATATCTCATATGTAAATCAAGACGCGATTACTTGCCAAGATCGCACACAGATTTTATTGCACAGCGGTGTTGTAAATACATATTTCGACCGATACCACATCGAGTGTTGTCCCTTATTTATTTGAAGGTGGAGCTAACTCTGCTGACATCGACAGCGGCGGAGTTTTCTCAGTCGACGTCGAAAAAAATTTCATATGACCAATGTCACCGGGGACAGGCACTGCAGTTCCGCCTGTATAAACATAGTTACAGTTTATATGATCATTCCAAGAGAGTGTCTTATTAAAAAAAAAAGCCTAAGTTACAAGCCTTTTCTACGTATTCCAAATTCGTGGCTCCCAATCGGAGTTTCGGTAGATGATCCGTTTGAATATTCTTTTTTTATGTGACAATGCATTTGGACTCAACGGGGTTTAGGCTCAGGCCATTTTTCTTAGCCCAATTGCAAACACTCAACAAGTCAATATTACATACATTAGCGGACGGCTGACATACAACTGAACATCATCTGCATACATATGAACATTACACATAAACAAAACACTTGGCCGGTCATCAACATATATGGTAAACAATAACGGCCCTAATACAGATCCCTGTGCTACACCACGAATGCCGACTCGAAACCTTGACACATTTTCCTCTACAGCAACAGCTTGCTTTCTATTCGCAATGTATGATCTCATCAACTTAATAGCTATTAAAGAAAAGTTATACATGCGCTGCAGTTTCGTTAACAAAATGTCATTATTTACAGTTTCAAATGCCTTGTTATAGTATAGTAGATTTAATAATGTAACCCTACTGTTATCCAATTTCTGGTGAATATCCTCTGCTATTTTGACATGCAGCTTCTTTTTTGGCGGAAACCAGATTGGTTATTATTCAGCAGATTATTATTGATCAAGAAGCTATTTATTAGTTCGGCCAATATTTTTTCGAAAAGTTTTGACAGATAGGGGAGGATAAAAATGAGTCTATATTCGTCATTGGCTTTAGGAATTGGCATTATTTTTCCAATTTTCCAGGAATCAGGGAAAGTCGACGTGGTGATTGCCGTGTTAAAAACATAAGTGATGTAGCTTATAATCTTTGGGAGAAGTATTTCTATAAATTTTGGATTCAGATCATCCAGACCAATGGCATTCGACTTTATCTTCAATATAGCTTCGAAAACATCACATTGATTTACACAAGCGAATTCAAAAGAATTAACACCACCTAACAGGGACACAGTGGACAGGTACGAATTAGAACTATATTCAGGAACATTCATTGTCAAAAATTTGTCATTTAGATTTTATATTGCCGGCTCCCAAGTTTTTTATTTCTTTCCAGACTTGTCTAGTTGTTATTGCACCGGTGAGCTTAAAGCTGAAGTAAGCACTTTTATTGGCATAAATCTGTTTATTTACACGCACCCTTTCCAATTTAAAATGTTCGTACAAATAATCAGTTCTATATCGTCTCCAATGTGTATATGCTTTATCTCGTTTAGCTATAGCTCTCTTAATATCATTATTAAAGCAAGAATTTATTGAGTTCTTGACCCGTTTTTCCCTAATAGGTACGTGTCTGTTGTAAAGATATTCAATGTTAGCGTTTAGAAAGTTTAATTGAGAGTCGGTTGATGGAAACCCATAAATGTTATTCCAATTACAGTGGCAGACGTCATAGTTTAGCATATCATAGTCAATATTTTTAAAGTCTCTATATTTAAAGGTTTGCGCAGTGCGGTCAATTTGAACGTTGTAAGTCAAGAAAATTAGGTCATGTTTCGAGAAATTCGGCACATCGATTTGGTCATAAAGCAGAACTTTGTCATTATCGTCAACAAACACGACATCAAGCAAGGTATTCACCGTACTGGTGTAATGGGTTGGCATCACACAGTTTACAATTTTTACTCCTAAAGATTCCATATCGTCACGTAAGTTTAGTTCGTCCAAAATATTACTGTTTAGGTCACCTGTCAGAATAATGTCGGTATATCTATAAGATAGGCTTGCTACAGCATTGATAATAGTCGAGTAATTAGTCAGTTTGTTGGGTCTACACATGCAGCTGATTAATACCCTTGATCTGCTACTTTTTACATTATTTAGCTCAAGAAAAATATATTCAGTGGGATCATCAGGCTAAGCAATCGCCTGACTACTACTTTGCATTTAATGTTTGATCTGACATATATTGCCACTCCTCCTGCATGCCCTACACGATCCGAGCGGTAAAGATTATATCCAGAGCATTCATACAATTTACTATTTGATGTAGCAATAAACCAAGTTTCCGAGACGCAAATAATATCTACATTTGAAATGATAAATAAATACCTAAACTCTTCTATTTCGTTACACAAACTCTGAACAGAACACAGAACTCTGAACATTCAAAAAACTCCTATCGTATGAACTCTTACAGAAACAGAAATTACTAAAAGATATAATAAATTACTCTTAAAAGCTACAAATAATATTTGGACATTTGAAATATAAGATAGATTATTAACGAAAACTATTATTAGCAGCAGCATGGGAGGTAGCTTCGGCGAGGGGAGAGCCAGAGCGGGAGAGTACCAATTCAGCACCAGTGATCGATAAGAGCTCATCGGGATGCTGGATGATGTACACATCACCTCTCCCACTGCACTTTACGTGCACGCGTCGCGTAAATACAGCTGCGAGAGATTTGTGCTTTTTTAGACAAAGGGCTTCTTTGAAGATAAGGAAATTATCTCTCGAGAGCTGCTCGTTTACATTAAGCGCAGCCGGCGAGTCAAAACCCAACAGGTGTATGCTCAGTTGTTGTTTTGTTGAGCGTCGGTAATCACCTAGCGCGCGAAGAAGTAAGACCTTTTCCCTCGTGGACTCCAATTTGATAATAATTGGTGGGTCAACTAGAGTGTGCTGTGATTTTTGAACCCTAATAATGTCGCGGACTCTCGGCGCAGGGACAAGGTTCATTGCAAAGCAGAGCTTATTGAAAAGCGGTCGCAATTTTTCTCCTTCAACAAAGGGAACGCCGTGCATGCGCACTGCACACGTATCGCTTCCGGCATGCTGTGCGTCAAGCCTACCTTGCACCGAGCCAACTTGGGATTTCAGGGAGCGCAGCTCCTCAACTTCCCACTCCAGCTGCGACATGCAAACCGCCATCTGATTCATCTCCGTGGTGACACCCAGGAGCCGTTCCTGCAGCACTCCGAGCATCCTCTTCTCGACCTCGCGGATGGTGGATTTTATGAGCTGGGCTTGCTCATCAAAGCGGCTGTTCATGGCCGCGATCAGCATTGGTGGGGCTGCGTAATGTGTGGTATCGGAGGGGCGACCTCGCTTAGCACCAGAAGTTTCCTTCATGCGTTTTCCCTCTGGCAGAACCATTTTTTTTCGTCTTCTTTGTGAGTGTGCGACAAAATATGCTTTGTGTTTACAGTTCTTCCTTCTTTCTTAGTTGAGTGTTTTTGTTGAGTGTTTTTGTAGTTTTATTTTCCTTTGTTGAACCGCAAATTGTCTTTTTATGCGCGCGCAACTCTGAGTTTGTATTTAAGTTTTATTTATAATTTAAAACCTTGTGAAATGTTCTTTAACAGAACGCCAATATACTCCGAAATACGTTGAACGTTTGAACATTTTTTATGTTGGTTTTTAATGTGTAATTCTGTGTTTTGTTGGAGTTTGTGTATAAGTGCGTCCGAACCTTGCCACTCGTTTTAAAATGGTTCGCATTAAATAAAATGCATTTACGTCAATTAGCTGCTTGACACCAGCCTCCTCTGTCACAGAAAACTCGATGCAGCTCTCACAAGCGATAAAGCCTAAGACACACACAAGAGAGGAGAAGAAAACAAACTTCCCTCCTCTGGCCCTCCAACATTAGCACAGCCGAAAATTGATAAGGCCAAGCGCACACTAGCAGCTGAAAGCGGAACTTATTGCTGAGATTATAAGCGGGCTGATAACTTCAAAGCTCCTCAGCTAGCTGGGATTTTTTGGTTGCGCACACCGACAGCTTAAACTGAAGCTGTTGCTGATTACAAATTAAATTAAATTTACATTGAATATTGACTACTTTGGCTGATCGTTTCTATGGCAGCTATAAGATATAGTAGTCTGATTTGAAAAAAATTTGACATGTGTGGCAATATTTTAATTTAAAGACCATTTACTAAGAGTTCAGCCGATATCTTAAAAAACAACGAAAATCGGCTCATTTGGCTCGATAGTTCCTATGGCAGCTCCATATATGATATAGTGGAAAGATCTTGCCCGTTCCGACTTATATACTTTCTGCAACAGAAATAAGAAAATAAATCTGCCAGATATCATTCAGATAGCGTTATTACTGAGAGACTCCACCGTTTAACGTTTTGCCTCCCACTTCGCAACACAATAAAATCAGCTCGTCAGCTTGCTGATAAATCAAACTAGTTTGATCGATCAAGCAGAGCTGAACTGAACTTGCAGCTGATCAGCTCAGCTGAGCTTTCAGTGTGCGCACTTTCAAGCAAACAGAGCGTTGTTTTTTTCGAGCTGAAAGCTCTCAGCAATAAGTTCCGCTTTCAGCTGCTAGTGTGCGCTTGGCCTAACGCAAGAGTGACCGCTGCGATTCTCAAGACTGGATTCAGCGACGCGTTTGTTTAAATAGGCGCTTATGTTGGGAGTTGAGTTCACTGATGAGACTCGATGTGGTATCTGTCGAAATATGTATTTACAACCCAGCTGTGCAATAAGATCTGTGTGTGATCTTGGCAAATAATCGCGTCTTGATTTACGTATGAGAAAAAAAAGTTTTTTTTTCGATTTAATCGATGTTTTAAAATCGATCTTATTTTTTTTACACAGAGAGATACTTTAAGTAAAAATGCATTTAAAATAAAAAATACGTACTCAAATAACGACCGAGACCATTTGTTCATACTTAGAGGTGGTTTAGTACTTAGCTTAAGTGCAATTTTTAAGAACACAAATACGAATATTAAAATTTGTACTATGTTTTAGAAAACGTTTATGCTCAACGGAAGTACAAAATTTACTTCATTTAAGAACAACTAATTTTCAATTTATTACAAAAAGTTCTTAGTTAAGCAACGAATCATTCTCAATTATTTGACATTGTTTAAAAAGAATTTCGGAAAAATTGAGAGAAAGTCTGTAAATGGCCAGTTTTGCGAGAAGATCAGGCACTGCAAACTGTAAATGGCCTGTTTCTGGAGAGGATCAGGTAGTGCAGGCTGTAAATGACCAGTTTCTGGAGAGGATCAGGCAGTGCCCCCTGTAAACTGCATAGCTTACGTTTGTTAATATGTTATGGTTAAATGGATATAAATATTATATAAAGTCTATAAAAGCCAATTTACATTTCGAAAACACAATTGCTGCGACTAGGACTTGAAGCCGCGACCGTCAGATTAAGACTCTAGCAATCTACGACTGCACCATGCATGCAAATCAGAGGCCAGCGTCGAAGACCGAAATACACACATACGGGTCCGATAGTGGCCGAGCTATAAATAGACAAAGCGGGAGCCAAAGAGTATAGAATCTTATAGAGAAGGCAACTTCAATACTTTGCGTGTCAAACGCTTGTTGGCGAGGGGAAAATGGAACGTTTGCTTGTTCTATATATAGCTTTCGTTTATTCCCAGCCACCCAGAGGAGTCTGCAAGGTGCTCCTTTAGGACTCCTTGTGCGGAGCTCAAACCCTCTTAGGGAGGCTCCGAAAAGTGTCCCAAAGGAGCATGTTTGTGGGAGAAAATGGCCTTTTAAATTTTTATGAAAACAGTGCTCCTTTAGGAGTCCTCGAAGGAGAGTTTCGGAGTCCCAAAATGCTCCTGTAGATAAACCGCAAGGACTCCGTGTGGACTCCTCTAAAAGCTTACCGATTTTTTAAAATTGCCTAAAGATAGCCTAACCGTAGTGTTTTGGGATTGATTTCGTGCTCCGAAAATTCTCCAAAAAGGAGTCCGTACACCAAGGGAATGTTGGTGATGGTCTATCTCTAATCTCGGGATGCCTATCAATGATGAAGGAGAGATAATCGCGTGTAACAACAAGCTATAACCGGGGTAGAGGGAACACACACATACTAAAAGAGTACTAATAAGAAAAGGTCATCTCATTTTGACAAATCTACCCTTTACCTCCCTTGGTGTTCTGCAGGTTCTGGTCTGGCCCACCCCACCAATGGTCGCTCCTATCCTCAGCGCCTAAAGGCCTGTATAAATGCTACTATACATTACAACACAATACTAGCTGCGGCCACTTTGAAGTCTTAGCAAAAAATTATAAAATTGTATTACAAGTTAAAACCATAAATCATCTCTTAAAATAAACATTAAAAATTCAGGTGTAAAAACACTAAAATAAATTAATAAATTTATAAACGTTTAAAAGCATGGACAAATAGAAATACAATAATTTTTAAATAAATGCATATGAGTAATATAATTTCAAGATATTCATATGCAGGTAAAACCAAATGAGTAAACGCGAATGGGGAATTTTAATTATTTAATATTTTTAACGACATTACATTTGAAAGAAGACAACGGTACTAATACATAAGAACTTTTAGTTCAAATGAAATTAACCAATTTTATTTATTTTTCTTTTAATTGGGAAATTTCATTCTTGTTTTTCTTTTGCGTTAACCTTCCCTTTTGAACAAAACTGCGCATGATCAAGGGCTTTAAATATTTTCTGGCGTTCAAATTTACCACAACTTTTCCATATCCATCGACGAAATTGCTGGAGAAATTCCATGCTGGATTAGCTGCATTTACTCGTGGGTCAGGTCAAAGGTTAGGTTCAGATCGAAAATGTCTTCTCAGGCGAAAATAGATTTATATGTACACCCAAAAAAAACCGGTCGAAACGGTACAAAATCAAGAACATTCGGGGTCAAAATTTAATAGAAAGCCCAACCCCTAATTACTACCTTTGGGCGTACGTAAGGCTTAGGAGTTATTAAGCCTTGAAAAGTGCCAAATAAAGCAGTGCACGATACTTTGACCGTGACTTTCTCAAAATTGGTACGTGATGGAATCTTTTCAGTTTCGGACGAGTAATGTACCGGTTCAGATCTATCAGAATCAATGGGTTTTATTCGCCGGCATTTTTTTTTTGTCGTCCAGTGTTATAAAAACAAGAAAGGAAGCTTACTTCGGCAAGCCGAAGTTTGTATACCCTTGCAGTCTGCAATTGGATCATTGAAAGTCGATCCATTTTGTAAAAATTTAAAAATATCGAACTACAGTGGTGGAAAAAATAATAGAAACAAGATTTTTGCGTCCGTTTTTTTCCTTTTTTTCTCAAGAACCGTAACAGATATTTATTTAGATAGGTAAAAAACTGAGAGACTAGTTTGCGTAGCAACGGGCAGACAGACGGACAGACGGACATGGCTAACTCGACTCGGCTGGTGATGCTGATCAAAAAAATAGATACTTTATGGGGGCGGAGATGCTTCCTTTACTGCGTTGCAAACTTCTAGCCAAAATTATAATACTCTGCAAGGCC
>VNJO01011095.1:0-10764 GCA_008042535.1 Drosophila tani | reverse complement strand
GCACTACATACAGATTTTTTAAGGTGCTATCCTTCCTCTGAGTCTCTTACCACTGGGGGGAAAACTGCAGAGTTAGAGCTAGAAAAGACCAATCAGTGTTCCTTCCTCTGAGGCTCTTACCACTAGGGGGAAACCTGCAGAGGCGCTCGAAGGAGCAAAATGTAAGAGAGGCTGCAAATAAAGCAAACGTCTACATTCTGGGAGTTCTAAATTCAAACTTCCTCTGAGGCTCTTACCACTAGGGGGAAACCTGCAGAGGCGCTCGAAGGAGCAAAATGTAAGAGAGGCTGCAAATAAAGCAAACGTCTACATTTGTTGAGTTGATAATTCAAACTGATTTTATTTAAAACGGTCTCCCTCTTATATAGGAGATTGAATTCTAAATTTACTCTTATCTATGACCTACGCAGAGGCCGCACATCTGTTTGTCTTATCTTCTGAGATCCCACGCATGGGTTCAGATTACATATATTTGTCAAGTGCCCAAGTGGCCGCTATATTTTAGAGATAGGCGCGCCTGCGCCTGCAGAGCACATCTGCATCGATTTGTTACAGATAAATACTTATATGTATATATGTATATATATATAAACGTGTTCATGTTTGAACAAACTATTTTGTTCAGAACTTTATTTAATTTTATCAGTAGCATGGTGCCGAACTAAATAAAGTTAAATTTTACATAAAATAATGCGTTTATGGGCAGCGAGACCGTTTTTTACATTGTAAAAAATACCATAAACGGTCACGCTGCTTAGCATACGGAGCGGCACACGCCATACTTTCCAAGGGCACACGCCGGTTCCTCTTTGTGTCGCTGTGCGTATCGAGCCAAGCCAACAACAATTTCATTGAGTTTTTTTTTCTCGCCGCTAATCCCAATGTAATTTGTTCTTTTTTCTACACTGAACACTTTTTCTTCTTTATGCTTGATTCATTCGCATTCTTTGAGGTAAATTGGTAAATTGAGCGATGAATTAGCAAGTGCCTTTCTCTCAGTGAACATCTTGAAATACAGCAAAAGTGTTGTTACAAGTGTGCATATGATTTCTTTTATTTGTGTTGGTATATGCACTGCCATAAGGCAGATTTGAGCACCCCTGATCTATAATCTATCATCTATAATCTATAATCTATAATCTCCCATCTCTAGTTTATAATCTATAATCTTCAATCTATATTCAACCCAAATCTCTTAGCTTGGAACGCCATTGCCAATAGCAAGTATGTGACTTACTATAACGAGCAGGAGCAGGAGACCTAGCCCTAGGCCCTGCCAGGAAGCAACGCGTAATCAGGAAGAGGAGCACGAGCAGCCACAACCACAACCACAACCAGAACCAGAACCAGAACCAGAACCACAAGAGCAACAGCCACAGCCAGCCACAGCAAGCACAGATAGGGCAACGAACGTGGAGGAGCAACCAGGAGAGCTGGCACTGCTTGGTCCATGTCCGAGTTCTGCTTGCTAAACCCTAAACTACAACCTGTTGTTATACTTTTTTACATAATTAAGCTCCTGCTGGGCGCAGAGATGCAGAGATGCAGAGATGCAGAGATGCAGAGATGCAGAGTTACAGAGTTACAGAGATACCGATACCATGCCTACATTATAAATAACTGCTATAACAATACGCTTCTATTGCTAATTAATGTAATGTAACACGAACTATCGATTAACTAATGGATTACAGCGCAGGATCACAGAGGAGTCCAAGGAGGAAGATCAGGAAGATCAGGAAGAAGATCAGGAAGAAGATCAGGAAGAAGATCGGGAAGAGATAAGTGAGGTGAGGAGCAGAGAGATATCGAGCATATATGGATATTTATTTATGGATAAAGCTAGTAATATCAGCAAACCGAAACCGTTCTTATCCGGGCTTAAGTCGGATGTGTGTGCGAAGTGTGTGCATGGTGTGTGTGGTGTGTGAGTGAAGATGATGCATTTGTATCTGCTTTTGTTGTTAACTTGCAGCCCTTACCCTCTTCTGGCCACGTTACTACGTTTACGCTCTAATTTAATCATTAATTATTTTGCCTATAAAGCAGCTATATTTTTTTTTTAAATATTTTTTTTAACTTGCTTTTTTAGAGCCATACATAAAAGATATATTATGATGGCAAAAATGTTATTTCCTAGGCAACACTTCAGTGTCTAGAGCAGGGTGACCGTTTATGGTATTTTTTACAATGTAAAAAACCGCTCTCGCTGTCCATAAACGAACTATTTTGTTGAGAACTTTATTTAAGTTTATCAGTATCATTGTGCCGAACTAATTAAAAGTAAATTTTAAATAAATAATGCGTTTATTGACAGCGAGACCATTTTTTACATTGTAAAAAATACCATAGAAAAATACCATAAAAAATACCTAGAGTCCAGAGTCAACGTGTACATAGATACGACCAGAAAGAGGAGTATATTTCTGTGTGTGCATGAGAGTGTGTGAGTGCATGCTAACTAATTAGGGATAAAAAAGGATAAAGAAGGATAAAGAAGGTTAAAAGTAGAGTCAACTATGTAGCCACGGCTAGCCATAAACAAGCCTCAAGAGGACAGTAAACAAAGTAAACAAAGTAAACAGTAAACAAAACAGACAGCAGACAAGGCAAAGAAACTATAAAAACTATAGCAGAAGCAGAGCGAAAATAACTATTAAATGCACTTACGAAAATGCCGCCGTTAAGCAGGAACCCTCCTCCTTTGAGAGGATATAGAAGGGAGAGATCCCAAATGAATTGCAGAATGTAGAAGTCAGAGGACAGCAAACAAAGTAATTGTTAAGTGAACTCGTAGCATATAAAGAGCGCAACTAAATTGCTATATCTAGAATATATATACCCTATATATATATATACAAAACGCGTATATCTAAACGTAACTTTTTTTTTATGATAATGCAAGACGTTAATCGTTTAAAGTCGCAGTTAAATGTGTAAGCAGGAGGCAGCACCCCTTAGTCTAAAGCCGAAAATGAAGTGAAATTATTTAAAGGAGAGCGAAATAGAGCGAGATGGAGCGCGAGATGCCTCGATCTGGAGTTACAAAACCCAGACCCACACCCACTACTCCCTCTTAGTGTAAGAGAGCTGGTTGGCCTTCGATTGCAACTAAATATATAAAGATTATAGAGCCACCCAAAGTGCTGTACATTTTGAGAGTAAATAGGAACAACAAATAACAAAAATATATTCAAGTAAATCAAGTAAATCGTTAAGTAAGCCCCCGCAGCCATGACCCATTCTCTAACCCGAAACAGAATCAAAATATATAGAGCCAGAGAAGTTCGCAGAGAGCAGCATTATTTGTACCACACAACATATATATTCATATTAAGGAGATCAGATCGTGAATTATATATATATATATATATATACATACAAGCAAGCCACTAAGTCAAACTAAGCCAATGTACACTGCAACAATTTTTTAGAGACATAACGATGATCGATGATGACTAGCAATGGAAACCAGCAACAAAATATACAAATCCCGAACCCAGAACTTGTGAGGCGAAGAAGAAAAGAAGTTGAATTGAAAATTGAAATTAAATTAAATTATACAAATACAACAAATTATATATGAATAACGCTAGGTCAGTAACTCGTAAACGTAACTCGGAAATATATAAATTTATTTGAAAAACAAATGAGAAAAACACAAAAAACAACAAAAACAAAAAACAACAAAAAAAAAACAGTAACGTTTCTTATGTGTGTGTATTTATGTAAAATATATATATTGTAGTTGTGTGTGTATGTGTATATAAATAGTAAAAAATGTGACTCAAAAAAAAAAAGAAAAAAAAAAGAAAAAACAGAAAACGAAAAAAAGAATTGCTAAAATTGCTAAGGGGAGAACAGAGTATCAGGAATCAGTTGGCATTAAAAGGTATTATTTCGTTTTTCCGCCAGCTCTAACATATATATATATATCGATAATATTATCGCGTGTAGGACGGACGAGTGGGGCCTCGAGCTTGGAGTGTTTGGAAACTGGTGTCGTCGTCGGCTAACAGACCAAAACTATAGAATTGTTTTAGTTCCGCCTTTCGTTTGCGTAGCTAGCGTATTGTTCAACTTATCGGTTATCGAAAGAATCGGATTATCGAACTCTATCGTTCTCATTATTATTTCCCTTTGAGTCTTGAGTCTCGTGCACTTGTTGAGTTTGGAATAAACAAAATATAACGATAATAATATGCGGGAGAGAGCGCAAAAGAGGGAACTATGATCATGGATATATATAAATATATATATATTTACGACTTTACGAAAGCTAAAGCCGAGAGTTCGAATTCTATGGGAGGCCATCGGTGAGTGTGAATGGATCCGGGATGTTTATAAGCGTGTGTGAATGCCAACTCTAAATTTATATAAATGTATACATACTTCTATATACACATACATATATATGTACTCGACTACTACTACTACTACTGAGCGATGGAGAGCCTACTACTAAATCCTAGTGAGACCCCAAGAACCTCCTCCTCCAGCCCGTTCCCAGACCCAGACCCACATCATCACCACCCCCTCTATACATAACTTATACATACCAATATTTGTACATGCGAAATGGAAGAAAAGCGAAAGCGAAGGGCGAAAGGCATTAGAGTTAGAACGAAAAAGGTCCGATTACCGATTACTGATTACCAATTACCGATTATCGATTACCGATTACACTGCAGCAGCATCCACACTGGGAAATCGAAATTTAATTTAAAATGTGTTTAAAATATAAAATACTGGAGAGAGGAGCGATGTGTATTTCTGTGTGGAGAATCGAAATAAAAATTAACAAAAAAAAAAAGAAAAATAACAACGGTTTGAATTTGAAGATGCGGGAGGTGCTGGAGGCTGCGCTCGTCGGGATCCCATCCTATCCGGTCCTCATCTTAGGGGCGGGGAACCACATCGAAGCTGCGCGGCGACATGTAGCCACGGGGAATGGGCACCGCGCTCAACTCCATGCGGCGCTTCTTCAAACGGACAAACGCGTCCACCACCACGTCGATGGCCTTGTTGCGATCGCCGTTGACGAACATGTTGTCCAGATGATCGTAGAAGGCATTGAACCGGCGGCGCTCACGCTCCTTGGGCCCCATCATGCGAACCTCCAAGTCCTCGATGTAGAGGGCATCGAAGTAGAACGGCCGATCCGGAAAGATGGCCGACGGATCGGACTCGATGTCCATCACCCGAACCAGCTGGTTGAGCAGCTGGAACTTGTACGTCTTGTGGGGACGGATTCCCAGTCGCAGCTGCAGCTCCTTCAGCCTCAGGGCACGCGCCTGCATGGGAATGCTGTGCCCAGACTTCTCCCGCCTCGCTTCCAGCGCGCGCAGCTGCGAGACCTCGTGCAGGACACGGTAGTCGTCGATCAGCGAGCTGCGCACAAGGCCCACGGAGGCCAGTTCCTCGTCCGAGAGGCGATAGAGCTTGTAGTGTTGCTCCAGCTCCTTGTCGGACATCAGGCAGCATCCGGCGAACTTCATTTTGCGCGAACGTCCGCCTGGAGCTGGCTGGTTGGATGGAGTGGATGCTTCTGTTGCACCCGAGGTGGATGTTAATTTATTGCCGGTATTGGCCATTTTGAACTATAAACGTATCCGGAGAGGGGATGTGTTTATACGAGTATGCTTGAATTTTGTAACTATGGAACTGACTGAATGGTGTGACTGCTCTGGACTGATTCGGCAACTGGACTGGATTGGGCACAGGCTTCTCCTGCCTGCCAGCTAAGTTATTCTCAGCGCCTACTGAGAAGCTACAGTTAAATTTCTTTTTCTTTCTTGGTTTTTGAAGATTGGGGTTTCATGTACCAGGCGATCATAAATACTAGATAGTCTAAGTAACAAAGTTCTTCTGTACAAGCCAATAGTGGTCCCTTCAATGACCTATTGCATCCAGATATGGGGTACTGCGTCTGACTCGAACATTATGCGCATGCAAAGGATCCAGAACCGAGCGCTGCGCACAATCACTAATGCGCCGTGGTATATGAGGAACGAGGACATCACAAAGGACCTTCACATCCCCACCGTGAGGGAGCAAATTAATCGACACTCGAGTCGGTATAATGAACGACTTCGAGTCCATGCGAACCAACTAGCTGCTTCATTGGCAACACCGAGGTCCAGAAGAAGGCTACAAAGACGGCACCCAGGAGACTTGTGGATAGGAGGACGGCAGAGAACGAGAGTCCTTCCCCAATAAATACATTGTTCTGATTGTCACCTTTCGTTCCCTATGTTAGGGAGTTTACCGTTTCCATGTTATGCTTCCATGTTATTATTGTTACCATTGCTAATCCCTACATTGTATAACCATTAATTTGGTTGATTAATGAAAAAACAAAATATGTGTGTTAAAAAAGGTATTTCATTCGCATCCATGGCGGAATTGGAAGGCAACTGGATGGAATTTTGGATGGAAAACCCAAGTTTAAGCGCAGGAGAAGCCTTCCTATATCTAGTACTTCTGTTCGCCTGGTACATGGAACCCGAGTGCCTCTGAAACTGTACATACTACTCTGCACTGGTTATAAGACTTCTCAAACTGTAAAAGTAGAGTATGCAATGTTTTTTTACATTGTCGCCATTTACTCCCCAATTTGGCCCAAGATATGCACAATTACTTGACAAGCTAAATGAAAAAGTGCCTAAGAGTATTAAATATTTAGAACTTTTCGGCTAAAAGACTTCCATTCAATTTCCTTGCCAGGTCTGGCAACGCCAATGGGCGCTTCAAGAGCGATTTAAGTGTGACCCGATGACGCAAAGGTAAAAAACCGTTCTTTTTCTGACAAATTGTGGTATTACAAACGGCGAGCAAACTGAACTTTTCATAACCTTTTGTAAGCATCAAAGTAAACAAACAATTGTGGCTTTTGGCAAGCAAATCCTCCATTTAGGGTCTTAGGAGAGGGCAGCTCAGATCAGATCGGAATGTCGGAGGTCCGCATTCGGCCGCGCCAGGTGCTGGTGCTCATCATCGTCTTCCTGGTGATTCTAATGATGGTGCACCGGAATGGGAAGCGCACCTGCCAAGGTCCGGATTACCTGCAGGCGATGTACGCTCAGTCGGACACGTTGCCAACCATCTACGCGGTGACGCCGACGTATACGCGACCCGCTCAGAAGGCGGAGCTGACCAGGTAAGACCCTGCGTGCTCCGGGTGTTCCCTCAAAGATGGGGTAGTAACCCCTCTCTCTGTTAGGCTCTCACACCTGTTCATGCTGCTGCCGCACCTGCACTGGATCATTGTGGAGGATGCGAACGCTACGAGTCCGCTGGTTACCCGCCTGCTGCAGCGCGCCGGCCTGGAGAAGCGCTCCACGCAGCTAAACATCAAGACGCCGCCGGAGTTCAAGCTGCAGGGCAAGGATCCCAACTGGATCAAGCCGCGCGGCGTGGAGCAGCGCAATTTGGCGCTCTCCTGGCTCCGCACCAACGTCGACACCGATCGTCACGCCATTGTGTTCTTTATGGACGACGACAACTCCTATTCCACGGAACTGTTTGCCGAAATGTCCAAAATACAGCGTGGACGTGTCGGCGTCTGGCCCGTGGGCCTCGTTGGCGGCCTGATGGTGGAGCGGCCGTACCTCAGCGAGGACCACAAGCAGGTGACGGGCTTCAATGCCGCCTGGCGGCCGGAACGACCCTTCCCCATTGACATGGCCGCCTTTGCCATTAGCATGGATCTGTTTATTCGCAATCCGCAGGCCCTCTTCTCGTACGAGGTGCAGCGCGGCTACCAGGAGAGCGAGATCCTGCGGCATCTGACCACCCGCGAGCAGCTGCAGCCGCTGGCCAACGAGTGCCGTGACGTGCTCGTGTGGCACACGCGCACCGAGAAGACCAAGCTCACCGCCGAGGAGGCACTGCTCAAGCACGGCAAGCGTTCCGACGGCGGCATGGAGGTGTAACCAGCTCAAAAGACAAGCCAGCAGGCTGTACATATTTAGCCAGTGTCCCCCAGTGTCCCCCTCATCCTAGTGAATTTATTTAATGTGTTGTGTTGTCCCCAAGATTCTAAAGCCCAGAGATTGTCCAGAGATCTTTGATATCCTCGCAGACTCAATCGAAACAGATGTATACTTCCGCCTAGTCTAAGTGCAATTACTTAAAGCATCACGCTAGTATTTAAGCCATAATCGATCAGGTTTGTAAGTCAAAAGTGTACCTTAACTTCATTCTCGCTTACTTTTTGTTGAATTTATACTTGAATCTACCAGAGCTCGCAAATAACAGTTGACCGTTTCTTGCAGTCACCAAATAACAGTTCTTTGCGCATCACTTGTGGAAAAAGTCAGACACGAACCGTTCACGAGTGTCTCTTGAACGAACGGTCTGTGCTCAACCGAAAACCAATTTCGTGCTTCCTTTTTGCTCTGCTCATTCGCTGACCACTTTGCAACGAGCGACGAAAATAAAAGTCTTTTGCGTTGCTATGGGTGTATATGCGAATGAACAGTCTGCTTGTAAACCACACGTGCTTTTATTAAATAATAATAATTAAATAATTAAATAATAATAATATTATTAAAATAATTTAATAATATTAAATTAAATAACACGCTATTAAATAGGTACTGAAGACAAAAGACCATTTACGATGAGCATTTCGTTTTTTCGCTCATCTGCTGACTCTCAATGAGCGAGCGTTCTTTTGAATCGCTCTCTCTCAGTTCTTGTTGAGTGAGCATAACAAGAACCCCGAAACTGAGAGCGGTTAACCAAAAACCAAAACAAAGAGCAACGAAAAGTTCTGTTCAGAGCGAGAGCACACGAGCATCGTATTTTTCGGTTGGGTTACGAAGCAGACCGCAACACGAAAAACGGTCAACTGTTATTTGCGAGCTCTGGAATCTACATATTTTAATCGAAAGCAATATTTTTAATTAAGTAAGAACGTTTTGTTTAATATTTGATTGATTTCCCCTTTTTGTTTAGGCTTAATGAGGCACAAAGAGCATTTTGAAGTGAAACTTCTTCAGGCGCGTTATGGATTTTCGGGGACGGAGTAAAACCGATTCATGACCCACACGAAAATGCGCGTAGTTTTGTTTGTAAATACAGCTGCTGACATTGAATTTATTACCAAGTTTGATCAATTATATTGCCCAAAGCACAATAGAGTATAGATTGAAACAAAGAGATTACTTCAAGAAGTATTAGGAGAAAGAAGATTACCAAGTACCCTAGTTGTATGATGCTCAAATCGAAGCTGTAAGTCCCTCCTGTTAAGTGCCTCCCAAATGCTTCCTAAAACTTGGCTCCAGCTGTGCCTCCTGTCAAAGGCAATAGGAAATGCTAATTATACGCAATAAACTCGTAAATAAAATCATACAATATACGCAGAAATGTTTAAATTACTTACTTGGCATCAAGAAAGAGTTTACTCAATAAAACAATCGATTTGTTTTGGAATTATTATGGTACAGTAAATACGATTTATTTTTCCCCCTTGCTTGTATAATTTTTCCTTCAATTTATAGTTTAGTTTTCATTATAAAAAGCTACACTCTGCTGCTGCCTGCCGGAACGGAACTATATATAGTCTGGCATATAGATTCCTGTTCCCGTTCCTGCTGGAGCAATGCATATTTCATATGCAGCAAGCACACACTCGCTCGATTGGCCAGAAGCAGAAGTTGTTGGTAAACAATTTACACATTAATTACAGATCTGTGTGTGTGTGTGGTGTGTAGCCTCCTCTCCTCCTCCTTCTCTATAATCCGTATAATCCATATAATCCGACTGGTTATATTCAATAGGTATTGTATATAGTATAGTATCGTTTATATACAGTGGGGAGCAAAAGTGATTCCACGTTCAACATTTTCGTGTTCGAGCGCTCATAAAACCTAAACGAATAAAGTTAATCAAACAAACTTTTTTTTCCCTCGATTTCTTATTCAATTTGGAACAAATAGACGTAAATAGTAAAATAATGTAAGAAGCAATGTAATAGTTATAAATAAAAAACCAAAACAAAAGACATGTACTCAGTTTTGCACCCTAAATGAAAAAATCTAAAAAAAATTCCATATTAATATTTTGTCCAAAGACAATTCGTGTCTTTATAATTTTTTATATATTTTGGCATCTTTTCAACCCATTTCTCAACAATTCCATTCAGAAGTTAATTTCACTTCAGTTCCACACGCCTCCAAGGACCACCTACGTTGCATTGGACTGATTGATACGGCCCAAGATATATGGTCATGATTGACCACAGATTTTCAATCGGATTGATGTCGGAACTTTTAGCTTTCCACTCAAACAAGATAAAATGTTGGTTTTCTACCCGTTTCTTAAGAATTTTCGCAGTGTACTTAGGATCTCCATCCTGTTGAAAAGTCTATTTTCCCTCATGAAAGCCAAAATGTTCAAAAAAATATTGAAAATGGGCTTGAAAAATATTTAAAATAGTCTTCCCTCTTTATAATTTAATCAAAAGTTCAACGGAGAACTCGGTACCATTGGGTAGAACTGAAAATGCCGCAATTGGGGAAAAAAAATAAACCAGCTCTCTCCTAGGAAGGTGTTAAGGTTCGATTGAAATTCGCATGGACACACAAAAATTAGACAGTATAAGATTGAAAATGTGATATTTGGTCAAAAGAATTCATGTTTAACTATTTCCAGTCGAATAGGATGTAGTATTGTTCGCTTAGGTCCAGTAACAAGCTTCAAAGACAATATGTGAGCAAGCCGTATAGCATGGAGGAGGAAATATAATAGCTTTACATC
>VNJO01011084.1:0-13872 GCA_008042535.1 Drosophila tani | reverse complement strand
GCTGCTCTGGTCTTCTTCTCGGAACTCTCTTAGTTCGGCGATGTTGGCGATCCTCCGCTTACGCTCACCTGTCTTCTGGACCCGGACGATGTTAGGTGAGACGAACTTCAACACCTTGTACGGTCCGTCGTACTTTGGGGCTAATTTTGCCGCGAAGCCCTCGACGCCTTTCGATAGCTGATGTTGTCTGACCAGCACCATCGCTCCTGTGGTCGGCCGCCATTCCCGTCGTCTCAGGTTGTAATGCCGCCTTTGGTCAGCACTGGCGCGTTCCGCGTTGACTTTGACGACCTTAAAGACCTCTTTCATCTTGTCCGCCTTCTCCTTAGCCCCTTCGGTGTGGTTACCGTTCCTGGTCGTGGCTTCTTCATATAAGGCTTTGGGCATCCGTGGCTCTCTTCCCTGCATCAGGAAGGTCGTGCTGAAGTTCGTAGTGTTGGAGACGCTCGAGTTGACTGCCAGGTTTAACTCTGGCAAGAGGCTGTCCCACCCTGATTGTTCACCTTCGATGAACTGGGCTATCATCGTTTTTACGGTGCGGTTTGCCCTCTCGGTAGGGTTTTCGTGCGGGGAATACGGGGCCGTGTACTGTAACTCACACCCGAGTCCCTGGATGTACTCTTTGAACGTACGACTCGTGAACTGGGCGCCGTTATCGCACACGAACACTCTGGGTACCCCGAAGTGTCCCAAGATCCGCTCCCGGAAGGCCTTGATGAGAGCTGCTGCAGTGGCCTTCCTGAGGGGGACGAGCTCGACCCATTTCGTAAAAGCGTCGAAAAACACGAGCAGAATCGTATTTCCTGCTTTGGATTTAGGCAAGGGGCCTACGAAATCAGCGCACCAGGTCGAACAAGGCTCGTCCACCCGTCGGGTCAGCATGTGCCCTGCCGGTTTCTGTTGGCTGACTTTGAATTTTTGGCAGCTGACACAGTTCTGTACGTACCTCTTCACATCTCTGTACATCCCGGGCCAGTAATACTTAGCTGAGACGCGGAGGATAGTCTTCCTGATCCCTAGGTGTCCGGCGGTAGGGGCGTCGTGACACTCTCCCAGCACTCGTCGTCGTTGCGGGAGTGGTACACACAACTTCCACGGTACGAAATCCACGTCGTCTGGTCGAAATCCTAGACGACGATAGATTTGTCCGTTTTCTAATGCGTAGTCTGGTGTCTTCTCCGGGTGCTCCTTTATCTCGTCCCGCTTTCTCGTCCACCACTCACACCCTCCTTCGGTTTCGACCCGCTGGAGCGTTCCCATGGGTTGACGAGAGAGTGCGTGGGCTATCACGTTTTGCACCCCTCGTCGATACACTACCTGGTACCGGAATTGTTGTAGCTCGAGGGCCCATCGCGCGATACGGCCAGAAGGGCTCTCAATCGAGTTCAGCCACTTTAAGGCGAGGTGATCCGTGATGATGATGAACTCGTACCCTTCCAGATAACACCGCCACTTTCGTATGGCCCATACCACTGCCAGGCACTCTTTCTCGGTCGTCGTGTAGTTCTCTTCCGCCTTGTCGAGTCGCCGGCTAATGTACGCGATCACCTTTTCCGTGCCATTGGTTTCCTGGGTTAGTACGGCTCCTAGTCCGATGTCACTGGCATCGGTTTGGACGGAGAACTTGCAGTCGAAATCTGGACATGCGAGGGTTAGGGCGCTAGTTAGACGCTCTTTGAGTTCCCCATAGCCTCGTGTTGGCTCGAGTCCCACTGCCATTTGACCCCTTTCCTAAGGAGTCTCGTCATGGGTTGGACGACCATCGCGAAGTTCGGTACGAACCTCCGGTACCATGATGCCATCCCCAGACATCGCCTCAACTCCTTCAGTGAAGTGGGGGCCTGCAATTCCCTCACCGCCGCCACTTTCTCGGGGTCTGTGTGGATACCCTCTTCACTCACCATGTGTCCGAGGTACTTGATCTTCTTCTTGAAGAATGCACACATGTCAGTGTTGATCCTGAGGTTCGCTGCTCGGAGCCTCCTGAATACTTCTCGTAAGTTCCGCGCATGTTCTTCGAGATCCTTGCCAACCACGACTATGTCGTCCAGATAGGCGAAGGCGAACGGCTCTAGTTCAGGCCCGATAACGCTATCTAGGGCGCGTTGGAACGTAGCCGCTGCCGAATGTAGCCCGAATGGCATGACTCGCCATTGGTACAGTCCTCGACCTGGTACCGTGAACGCCGTGAACTGTTTGCTATCCGGGGCCATTGGTATCTGCCAATATCCACTCTTCAAGTCGAGCGTTGATAGAACCTTGGCCTGACTGAGACGTTCTAAGATGTAGTTTATCCTCGGTGTCGGGTAGGTGTCTGGTATAGACCTCGCGATCAATTGCCTAAAGTCGACGCACATCCGCCACTCGTCGTTTTTCTTACGCACGAGCACAATGGGCGCGCTATAGGGACTCTTTGAAGGTTCTATTTGTCCCATGGCTAATAGCTCATCCACCTGAGCGTCGATTACACGTTGCATAGCCGGGTTCTTCGGGTAATAGCGCTGTTTTACGGGCCTATCATCCCTCATCGTGATTGTATGCTGCGCGATGTGGGAGATGCCAGCCAGCCCTTCGAATCCGGCCAACTCCCGTTCGAGGAATTTTGTGATGCGTTCCTTCTCTGACGTCGTCCAGTCCTCGTCGTACTGCTTCCCTTCTTGGAGTTCCTCGTCGCCAGTGTGCTCGGACACGTCTCTTCCTGATGTTGCTCGTCCCGACCTTGACGCTTGGAGCGTTTCCAACTCGGCCGGTCGCTCCCCTGGTCCTCTCGTTTTGGGGCCGACGTCCTTCTGCTCTTCCTTTTCTTCGTACCCAACGGGGTCCTGTTCCTGTCGGCTCATCTGCCCATCCTCACTCTTTGCCTCTCGGTCTGACGATTCGTATATGGGTTGTAGATTCCCGGGTTGTGTCCGGGTTTCTTGTTCGTCCCTTATCTCTGCCTGGCCCGTTCGGCCCACTCTTTCTCTTCTTAGTTCCTGTTGGTCCTCGGTTCCGGTCGCTCCCCGGCACCCCGTCGACTGTACCCTCTCGGTTCGGCTTGCTCGGAGGTGAAGACGTGCCCGTCCGCATCGTATGGTAGTTCCGATGGCACACAAGAAATCGAGTCCTAATATGACCTTTTCTAGCATGGAATCCATCACCAAGAGGGTTACTTCTACGGTTTGCCCTCCTAACGTCAGGTTGGTGACCACCATCTTTGTTATGTCGACTCCGGTGCCATCAGCAAGCCTTATGCTGGTGCGTACGTCCCTTATAATCGTTGAGGCATCTAGCCGCCGAAGGAGATTTTCGTTGATGAAACTCCTCGTAGCCCCGCTATCAACTGTAGCTAATACTGGGAAACCGACGAGGCGTATCTCCGCCACCATCTTCCCATCTTCCACGCGTAAGGGTGCGTTGCCTTCCGGATATCTGTTACGACTATTCCGGATTCGGTCGGAGACGTTGTTCGTTTCCCGTCCCCGGTCGTCTGCAACAATCGATCGTACGGACACCTTCTCTCCTGCAGTCCCAACAAACTAGACGTCGAGGGCCTGGACAATCTCTAGCGAAATGGCCGTCTGCTCCGCAGTTATAACACACTCGCCTGACCGGCGGTGACTGTGGTGCCTCCTGACTCATCATTCTGTTTGAAATCTCTCCTACACCCGGGTTAGAGGGTCGCGGTTGAGGAGGCACAGGTGGATTTCCCCGGAATGGGTTCCTTTCCTGTGTTGGGGTCAACTGGCCTCGCGCCACCATTCGATCTTGGAAATTTCCTTGAGGACGACTCACGTTTCTGAATGGAGAGTCCCGGGCCTGTAGGCGAGCGCGATCGCGATACTGTATGCTCTCGTACTCTACCGCGAATTGTAAGAGCTGCCCAAGTGTGGAGAAGTCGCTGCGCTTCACGTACATCTGGTACGCGGGCAGGGAGTTCTCATAGATCCTGTCCAATTCCGCTGCGTGCCGCATGAGGGTACGTATGTCGATGACGTAGTCCTTGAAATTCTCCCCTTCGCGCTGATAACGTGATCTGATGTCATCTTCTAGGCGTCTAAAATAATGAGGGGGCAAGAAAGAGTCTAAGAATTCTCGTCGGAATTCGGGCCAGGTGGCACTCTGAAGACGGCTCGTCCGGAACCATCTCGATACCCGATCCGTGAGCGTTTCGGTCATGACTCGTGGCAGGTGAGACAGCGGGAGGGCGTAGGACGTAGCCCTTTCTTCTAACTCTTTTAAGAAGCTTAACGGGTCAGTATGACCGTTGAATTTCAGTCCCCATTTCCGAACTTGCTCAGCTACGGCAACAAGGGCGAAAGGGCGACTATAATTGATCCCATACGGTACATACTCTGCGTGATGCGAGTCTGTGTCTTTATTACGACCGACATCAGGTCGTGCCTCGTCAACTGGGCTCCCTGACCTGGGCGTATAGTATCCCGGTACCTGGAGGTGAATGTTCCCCGTGTCTATTTCTCTCTGACGCGGGGGATCAGAACTTCCGGCGGTGAATGTGGCCTCTAACTCGATCAGTCGGATCTTCTGTGCATGTGTTAGTTCCTCCGCCTTGACTACTTCTGCGAAGCGTTTCCTCATCTCATCCACCTTCCCGGTGTTATCGAACCCGAACTCCGCGGCCAAGGTTAAAAGTTCGTCTTTCCTGAGTGCGTAAATCCAGCGCACGCCGATCCTACCGTCGGTCGGCTCCATAGCGGATTTCTTTTCTTGTCCGTTGTCTGTCATCATGGACTTTTACTGAGGTTTGCTCTGTCTGCTTTCCTAACCCGTTTCTCTTGTTTCCTAATTGAATTTTGGCTTGATTACGCTCTGCGGGGCTTTAATCCGCCTGTTGTTATCGACTCTGATCCTTAGGGATCAAGCACACACGGGTCCCTGTTCAGGCGCCATCTGTAAAGGTGTTTTTCCAGCCAGGATGAGTTCAGCGGTTGGCCAGTACCTCCACAAAAAAATTTATAATATCTCAGTGGACCGTGTGTGCGAGTAATGCGTGTAGAAGTGCATATTCGTTAGGAAACGAAGGGTTTAATGATTAGGAGAGACCTAGGCGACTGAGCAAAGCAATATGGGTCCACCCTAACCGAACTTATATTCTTGGGTCGACGCTAACCAGATACTTATTAACGATAATCATTCGAAGACCTCACGAACAGAATCGTCCCTACGAAAAGGCATATCCTGCCACCGATGAATTTGATATGATGAACTATCGACAAAATATGGTCCACCCTAGAGATTCGCTCCTAAGTTACCAGTAGTGCCGACTTAGCCACGCCCCAGACCTCTAAGCCGTCGACCGTTAACTTTTGGTTAACTTGAGCACGGGTAAACCCAGAAACTCGTATCAACCTAAGCTTAGTGTCGGTTCAGGTACCTTTAGAGGTTCCGAGCGAGCTGTATTTGGCCTGAAACTAGATGAATCACGAAATGCAGAAGACTACGCCCAACTCTGGTTAGCTCGGGTTCGGCTACGTTTTGACCGACCCTCGAACCAGGATTAACTTTCAAGTGCCGATACTCGTGAATAGCCTCCGAAATGTGTACCAAAACTACAGTTAGTATAGACTCGGGCGGACCCTACTCTACCTATGATTAATCTCGCAGCGGAGACCACTGGTTAAGGCTTGAAATTTACGTTAGGCTAAGGTTAGAAACGGATTGGGTGTACTCCGGGCCTCTACTCTACTGAAGATTACTGCCTCAACTCAAGCAAACACGGGTGACCCCAGAAATTTGCGCTAAACTACGGTTAGTCTTGACTCGGGTAAACCCTGGGTCTCAACACTTATCACGAGCGGTATCTGAACTACGGTAAAACCGGATGAGCCCCTGGAATTTGTGTTAGGCTACGATTAGTGTTCAACTAGGACAAAACGGGTGGACCCAGAAATTTGGCCCTAAACTACACTTAATATTCAAGTACGGCAAAAACGGGTAGACCCAGTAATTTGCGTCTCGACTACGGTTAGTACTTAACTATTGCAAAGACGGGAGGACCCAGAGATTTGCGTTTTAAGCTACGGTTAATTTTTAACTACTGCGAGGTCGGGAGAACCCAGAAATTTGCGTTTAAACTACGGTTAAATTTTAACTACTGCAAAGATGGGAGAACCCAGAAATTTGCGTTTAAACTACGGTTAAATTTTAACTACTGCAAAGACGGGGGAACCCAGAAATTTGTGTTTAAACTACGGTTAAATTTTAACTACTGCAAAGACGGGAGAACCCAGAAATTTGCGTTTAAACTACGGTTAAATTTTAACTACTGCAAAGACGGGAGAACCCAGAAATTTGCGTCTTAAACTACGGTTAATTTTTAATTACTGCAAAGACGGGAGAACCCAGAAATTTGCGTTTTAAACTACGGTTAATTTTTAACTACTGCAAAGACGGGAGAACCCAGAAGTTTGCGTTTAAACTACGGTTATTGTGAAATTAAACTGCCGATTGCACCTAAGCTACGGTTATTATAAGTCTTGGTTAAGATGTTCGTCGCATGCTTACCCTCAGTCGGCAGCCGCCGACTTTCGACCTAATATTCCGTTAGACTATGCACACGATTTCTTTTTCCAATATTAATTTCCAATTTTTATTCGTATCTCTTTTTTTCTCGTTATGATTTTTTTTTTTGTTTCGTTTAATTTTTCATTTATACACTTTTCATGGTTTTCTTTTTATCCTTCTGCACCAGTTCTTACTATCTTGCTTACCCGCTATCCTCGTCTTTTATCTATGCTCCTTATTTTTTTTTCACTGTATTATTAATTATAATCCGCGTTATTAATTATAATCTTCACTTCTCACGTTTTCCGTTGACCCAGTTCTACTCCGTACACGTGGGTGGTCACTTAGTTATATCGCGTCGCTTCCAAAATCTACTTCCTTTCGCTTTCGTGGTTCTCCGGCAAGTGTCCCTCTTCTAATTCTCGTTCTCTTCACTTGCCCTCCTCTGCCGCCTTCTCGAACTTCCAATAACTTTCGGGCGGCAGCGAGAGAGCGCCGAGCTTGGGTTCTTTTAGGTGCGACTGCAGCCGCACGATCGCGTCTCCTCTCTCTCTCCTCGTTTCCAGCCTCTCTTCTTTTGTATACGGCGTTGCTGACAGAGCGCGGTCCCTTTTGGACCTATTCCCCTCTCGTTCTCTCTCAGCCGGCCTTCGTGTGCAGAACGTCGTTTGCATGTCTCGTTCACAACGTCGTTCGGCTCGCGGCAGCGCTGCCGGCGTCGAAATCGTGGCTTGTCATGTACCTGCAGAGATTTTCGGCTGGCGCCGTGATCGCGGACATCTTTCCTCTCTCGTTTTCCCCTTTCGGGCGACTCGCGGCAGCGCAGTCAGCGGCGCGGTCAGCCGTGGGCTCTCTGGCTTGTCTTGTACGTACGGGAATTTTCTGCCGTGGCCGTGGCCGTGCCAATATTCTCTCTCTCTCTCCCCTTTCGGGTGGCTCGCGACAGCACTATCAGTAGCTCGGTCGGCAGCGGGCTCTCTGGCTTATCGTGTGTATGTGTGGGAGTTTTCGGTAGTGGCCGTGACCGTGAAACTTGGGCATGTTCTCTCTCCCTCTCTCATGTATATCTGGCCGGTGTTGAGATCGGCACCTATGCGTGGTCTGGTGGGCCCTGATTCTTTCTCTTTCCCCCTTCTATGTCCCCTTCCCTCGATATGTTACAACTATCTGTTTCCTTAGCTCATTACTTATATTTACTGTTTAACAACTTAACCTACTATTTAACAACTTAAATTTAATAACAAAGCATAATGTCAAGGTTTTTCCCTCCGTAGCACAGACCCTAGCTGTGACGGCTCTTTAGGGTCGTCACAGTGTTTTGTTTCGTGGTTGGGTTGAATATGCAGTGTATGTGTTTTTGGGGGTGTTTCGGGTGATGTTTTTTGGCTATTTTTATTGTTAGTCGTAATAGTCCATTTGTTTTTTTTTTGTACTTCAGGATGTTTTCTGTAGATATGTTTATTTTTAGGTCGTTCCATTTTTTTATTTTGTCTTCTCTCAATTGGCTAAGGTTTTTGTTCCACCATAGTGAATTTTGGGTCTTTCTTGTCGGGTGTGTTTGGGGTATTGCCTTGTGAGCGCTGGAGAGGATGATTTTGTGAATTGTTGCAGCTTCCTTGTTTATGTTTGTGCTTGGTTTTCTTGCTTTCTCGCAGCTGGAATTTTGATTAGGTGGCTAGCATCCCTTATAAATGTTTTTCCCCCACCAGTTTAACAATGTTACTTTTACGCTCTAAAACTTCATATGTTGTAGTATTAAAGTTTGGTGCTAACTTATTTAGGAATACAACGTTCTTCATAAGCACTTGATCACACCAGCCAAGAATGTTCGACGAACTTTAATCGATATATGACGACCAAGCACCATCCTTAAGTACTGTAAAAAACTGGTACAATGAATAGCCATATTAGGATGCCATATCTATTTTTAGATTCACCAAGACTTGACTAAAATCCCTGACGCGATAAAAAAAAATAGCACTAAATTCCCTAAATAGAGGTTCGTAAAAAACTTATACTCGAAAATATACAATTTAAACTCTTGAGTATACAATTTATATTATTAAGTATGAAATCATACTATACTTTTGGGACAACGCGCATTAAGTTTAAAGTCATTTAGCATAACAAATATCTGTTAGCATAGTACTTAAATTCCAAACAATGTAGCGTGTAACGTTCGGCTGAAGTGTTATGAATTGAGGAATCTGTACTTGCGGGGCACGCTATAGGGTCCGGCACTAACTCGTCGGCTTTGGGGGTGTTGTTCTTGCTTTATACAGATCCTGACACAATCTACACATTATTATTAACAGACCAAGAATTGAGCGTGCTTGCGACAAAATCATAAGTTAGTTAACTAAACCGGAAGAAAACATAAATAAATTCGGAAAAGATAGAATTCAAAGACTAGAGAAGATAAAAAGAAAGTAAAGAAAGAGAGAAACCTTAAAGTAAGCGATGACACGGGTGTTGTTGTGCTCGCATGTTGCCCTCCCTGCCTAAGATCACCTGCCGCAAGAGCATGGCTCTGGTGACCCCTTTGGTACCCTACGACCCTGAGAACATCACCTGGGTTCAGTAGATTTTAGTTTTAAGCTTCCATTTTAATTATAAATTTAGAGAATTAGGACATAATTAATTTTAGTAAGAACTAGCATATAAGTTTTCTTTAAGACTAAGTGATTTAGAATAGTGATATGGCTTAGACGGTGCATGAGTATATAACATTAATTGTAAAAATATATATATATGATTTTTGTAGGATAATTCATGTTGCTCTTAAAGTTTAGAATTTCAATTTGTTTCAGTGTATAATACTAATTTGTTTTACTCGTTTCAATTTAATTGAGATTAATAATAATATCGTTTAGGCAGAACTCGAATATCAAATTCAAAATTTAAATTCTTTTCATGTTTGTGCAATTAATTAATATTTACGAACTAATGTATTATTTATTAAATTCAGAAAAAGATGCAAATTTCATAGTTAGAGCTCCTTAATATTCGGGACTTATGTCTATATAATTGGCCATTCAATCAAAAGTTTATATTTGGTTTTCAGCAAAAATAACGGTGTATAAAGAATATAAATAATATGGTCAAACTCACGGCCACTTATCCATCGAAGAAAGATCGATCTCCCGGCGCTGGTGTGCTGGAAAAGAATTATGGCGCTTCCCACCATAGGGTTACAGAAAACTCAAAACACCCGATATTTTGCAAAAACGATTTAAAGGAACTTTTGGCCATTCCGTATATCGATATCTTAGACGCGAAATAATAGTTGTTTAAATTAAGGCTGGGCTTATGACAAGTTAATTAAGATTACACACTCCATTATTTTTTTATAGCACTTAAAAAATATTTACACTAAATATGGACTGTAATTGCAGTTAAACTCGTTTACAAATTGTCGCATTGATTTGAGAAGATGAAACAAAAGATCGTTAGAGGGTTAAGCCGTGCTAACATTTAAGGTTATGTGCGTTCGGGTCTAGCCGCTAGATCGAGGTTATGTCCGCTCATGTACGGTTATGTCTGCAACGCGGCTGCCGCATGTGTCTCATGCTTGCATCACAAAGAAAATCTTTCGCGAGCAAAAGTTCGAGGTTAGGTCGAAGAGGTCATCGAAATTCATTCGCCCATGTTCACTGCAGCTGTGTATGTGTGTCCGCTACCAAAAAATCTGCGGGCTCCACACACAGGAACAATACTCTAAGATTGGTCGTACTAAGGATACATAGAGAGTCTTTATAGTAGAAGCTTCATTAAATTCTTTGGATCATCGCTTAATAAATGCTAAGACTCCTTTCGCTTTATTTACCATGACAGTAATGTGGCTCCTTATACTTAGTTTGTGATCAAAAAGAACTCAAGGATTACATTTAGAGTAGTTAAGAAATAGAAGATTTGTCGAACACCAACTGAGAAGAGAATTTAAGTAACGTTGAAGGTCATTCTGTGAGAGTCGATTTGAGTATGGTAGGCAGATCTTGACATCATCGGCATACATTAGAACAGATGAGTAGGATTTCACTTTTGGAAGATCGTTAATAAACAAGATAAAGAGCAGTGGGCCAAGGTGACTGCCTTGTGGGACACCGGAAGTGAAATTGATAAAATTAGACAGTACATTATTGAACAAAATATGTTGAGTACGGTTTGACAAATAAGAAGCGATGCATTTGAGAATAGAAGGGGAAAATCCTAAAACAAATAATTTTTGAAAGAGTGACTGGTTTACAGAATCAAATGCTTAACTGAAGTCTGTGAAGATTACATCAACTTGCATAAAACTTTGAAAACCTCGGTTGATCAGATTAGTGAATTCCAGAAGAATAGTAGTTGTGGATCGCTGTTTAAAAAATCCATGTTGAGATGGTGACACCAGGCTTCTACATAGGTGTTGCAATTGCCGGGTTATCAAATGCTCCAGGAGCTTAGGGATAGCCGAGAGCTTGGCGATTAAAGGAGACATAGAACTTGGGTACATTGCTTAAGGATACAGCTCGGAATATTGTCAGGACCAGCAGAGTAGGACATGTCAATGGTTTTTAAATCATGCAGAACATCGCTCTTTGCAAAGAAAGGTGCACTGATATCGTTAGTATGAGATTAACTATAGGGATAAAAAGTAGCACGTAGATTGGAAAAATGTTGCAAGTAGGTTGGATATGCCCAGCGAGGAAGATTCAGATTGGTCGAGGAAACTAAGCGATGGGGGGTAGTCATAAAACTTTCATTTGGAACTAACGAAATTGTAGAATTGTTTTGGATCAGATCGGAAGTCGCATCTACATTGGGTAAGATATTGGTAATGAAGTTGAGAATTCAGCGCAAGAAATTGGAATATGACTGATAAATATTGAGCTTAGCGACATGTGGGGAACCAGCTTTCTTGTATTTTTTGAAGAGGCTTGAATTTTTAATTTTTTAAGTAAGACAAGTTTTTGTTAAACCATGGAGGCTTATGGGAAGCAGAAACACTCAATTCAGGAACAAAAGTGTAAATGCATTTACAGCAGTATCAATTTCATTAAAATTCAATATATTTGTGATAAAGATAAGTATAAACCATAAATATTAGCTCTACGGAAACATTGGTAACGAATAGGTAGGGACAAAGTGACAATATTATCAGAAACAAAACATTCAACAGATATTGATAAAGTGGGATGTTACGGATCTTCAGGATAGGATATAGGACTATATATAGCTACCGATACTAAGGAAGCATCGAATACAAATATAAGGTCTAACAGCCTATCTCGGTTATTCTTGACGGGATTAAATTGCATAAGTGAAGAATCAGTTAAACCGTCAATAAATTCATGTTGAGTGTCCGATACTAACAGATTTGAGTCGTCACAAGAAAGCCATGAGAGATGAGGAAGGTTGAAGTCATCCATAACAACTAGTTGGTCTTCAGGGCTTAGGCTAGACAAAACGGTTTGGATAGCAGATAGGTGATTCACAAAGTCAATATTATCAGATCGAGGAGGTATACAAGAACATGTGTTACGTACGCCGGTTAGGGCCGACGTGAGTCATTTGGTTAACGCGGAAGAATATCAAGAATAACCACTGCGCAAGTGCTCTAGAAAATCAACACGGGCAAGATTGCACAAAAATTTGGCACTGGCAGATGACCGCGGAAAATGTGCAATGCGTTGAAGCCAACAGTTAGTCAGGGAATCCAACCTCAGGAAGTAATATATATTAAAATCAAACAACTTAAGGAGTACTTAGAGGAAACATTTTAAGAAATTCAGAGCGGGAAACGGGGAACTTTAAGAATCAGGAAAAATAAAATTCATTTTCTCTGGCAAAATATTTCTGAGCTTACAATTCAAGTTGTTGGTCGTAGCCTAGAATTCGAGTTGGCCCTTAATTGTTGCTCACCTCTTATTAGGCTCCGCAGATAATTATAATGCCGCTTGGGAACTTTTAACCAAGAGGTACGAAAATAATCGTAAGATTTTTTCGGAGCAATTAAATCGCCTGATGGAACTATCAAATTTAAATATTGATTCCGACAGGCAGATAAAATTTTTCATTGACACCATTAATGAAGCGGTACACATTATAAAACTTAAGGCCAATCTGTCCAAAGAAGTTGATGTGATATTTTCTCATATGGTGCTCAAAAAATGTAATACACAGACTCTGCAGCTTTATGAGGGTCACATTAAGAAAACGAAAGACATCCAGAGATTATCGGATGTCATCGATTTTTTGGAGCAACGGCTGTGTTCGACTAGCTCTGTGCAGGAGGAAAAACCTGTAAAAAATCTTCAATATATCAAATAATTATAATTTTTCAAATTTTCCAAGACAGAATAATTTTTCAAATTGGAGTGAATGGTGCCCAATCTGCAAAATGATGGGACATTCCGTAACCCAATGTCATAAATTTAAAGGGATGAATCCCGCAGAGCGACTGGAAATCGCGAGAAAAATACAATTATGCACAAGATGCCTAAAACATTTGAACGGCACAAAGTGTACAAGCGAATATTTATGTTCGCATTGTAACAAAGCGCATCATTAGATGTTGCACATTAATTCTCAGAAAAGAGAAAACGTCAACACCTTTGTGACCTCAACTCAGGCGTTGCTTGCGACAGCAAGAATTAAAGTAAAATCTTCCAACGGCGAGTTTGAGAACTTAAGAGCACTGATTGATAGTGGGTCCCAATGCACCATCATATCAGAGGAGGCAGCACAAATATTAAAACTCCCAAAGATTAAATCTAAAACGGAAATTAGTGGCATATCCTCGACAGATACACGTGTATCAAAATATAAAACGAAAATTGTTATCGAAGCCCCCAATTCAAAAAAGTCACTGGAAACCGATGCAATAATATTGCCTAAATTAATGAAAGATCTACCCATTAGAGAAGTCAATATTGACAAGTCTAAATGGCAAAATTTTGCATTAGCCGACCCGGACTTCAATAAGCCAGGTCGAGTTGATGTAATTATTGGAGCCGATTTATATACACATATCTTAAAGAAAGGTATGGCAAAAATTAATGGCCTTTTAGGTCAGAATACTAATTTTGGGTGGATCATTTCCGGGTGTACTAAGTCTAAGGGTACTAAGGGTACATTCAATAGTGGCAACTACAATCGAGGTACAAGATTTATAACGGTTTTGGGAATTGGAAAAGGAAGAGAAAAATTACATAGAAACCGAGATATGTGAAAATAATTTCATTAAAACTACCACTAAAGATTCAAGTGCTAGGTATATAGTTAGAATTCCATTTAAGGACGATACATCCTTAGGGGAATCAAAGCCACAAGCAATGGCACGGCTTATTAACATGGAGAAGAAATTTCAGCGGAATGAAAAACTTC